>PVIA01016491.1:0-18717 GCA_004024845.1 Tonatia bakeri | reverse complement strand
TTTCGGGGGAGAGGGGGAGAGGTTTATAGGATCAAAGTTAAAGGACACATGGATAAAAGCTAGGGGGAGGGTGGTAATGGGAGGGAGGTAGGGAGGGGGGTTGGGAGGGCTTGATTGGGTGGGAGGTAGGGAGGGGGGTGGGAGGACTTGAATGGGAGTAAGGGGGCGAAAACTGTACTTGAACATTCATTTAAATAAAAAAATATATATATACTTTAGGTAAAAAAAAAAAAAGAATCTTTGCTTCCTCACTCTTTAAGAGATAGTCTGAATATTGCAGCTTGTATAAGATTTTACCTTCTTCCTCAGTTCCTTAGTGGAATAAACAGAGAAATTCAGGGTTTTGTCCATGAGGCTGCTACGTGGATGATATTTCTTCTCTACTCTTCATTCACACTATTCATTCTTTCCTAAACCCTAGTTGTGAGCGGGGCAGGTGACCTTTTCTTTTTGGTTCCAGTCCAGTGCCCACTAAGAAATTACCCCTAAGTCCCAATACAGGTGGTCCTCTGTCTTCTCAATGAGAATATCAAAGGGTTGTTCTGATACTACATTGTCTTTTAAGGTTAAAGTTGATTTGTTTGCACGGAGGAGAAACTTAGATCTGGGCTCACCCAGATGACCTGGGACAGAGGTAGGAGGAGAACCCAAGACCCTAGACCGCATCTGGTTTGGTCATTTTGCCCACATTTCTCAAGTCTTTGGAGAGCTTTTGATTTGTTTCTGTCCCTAAAAATCTTTTTTTCTTCGTCCTGTTGAAAGGGTGTGTTTCCTTAGTGAAAACTATTAAGATTCTTTTATCCTGAGGCCTGCCCAAATACTCTGGGAGTCCCGCAAAGATTTGAGAGAGTCCAACCTAAACCAGGGAAGTACTTGGTCTACCATAAACACAAATTGGCTTTCTGTGATGTTGTTCTGTTCTAGTTAGATCATTTACACTTTTAATGCCCTCTAAGGTATAATTCAGTGTCAGTCAGCTTTTCAAGAGAAACTCTTTTATAACACTGCCCATTACTGTAGTGAGCATCACCAAATACCCGTGTATACCACATGCTACTAGATTTCCTCTGTCCTGGTCAGATATGGCTGAACCAGTCATACCATTGCAACCATTTGCTCTTGAAAACTATGGAAGTCTAAGGCCTGTGATGAGGACTGGCTTGCAGGCCAGCTGCCTTCTATCTTTTTTTTTTTTAAATCCTCACCCGAGGACATTTTTTCATTGCTTTCAGAGAGAAAGGGAGAGAGACATCGATGCAAGAGAGAAGCATCAATCTGTTGCCTTCTGTATGTGCCCAGACAAGGGGATCACACATGCCTGAACTGGGGATTGAACTTGCAACCTGGGCATGTGCCCTGACTGGGAATTGAACCCGCAGCCCGTCAGTTGTGGGATGCAGCTCTAACAAACTGAGCCACACCGACCAGGACTGCCTCCTATCTTAATATCTGATGAGCCCAGTCATGTTGGCTGTGTTTGATTGATCCATTTGCTACCTCATCTCTCAGCTCCAGAGGCCAAGTGCAACATAAAAGGATAATGAATCTAGGCATATCCAGTATTTTGAGGTGTAGGGATCTCCTATGAAGTAGCAGACCTTTGAGGAATAGTATTATGAGCTGTTCTGTGTTTGCTGTGGCTTTGGAAAACCTTTGGATTCTTCTACTGAAAATCTGTTTGAAAAAAATATCTTTTTAATGAAACAGTGTGAGTCACAAAGCAGGCACTCCTCATAATAGCATTTCTCACCAGGGAATTTTTGGTAGCTGTTGGGGGAGGGATTTGAGTAGGTTGTGGATGATCCCTCAGTGGAACATAACCAGAGGCTGCCATATCAGAACTCTGGTGCTTTCCATGCTGACTGTGAGCCCTGAATTCACAGTGCAGGACTGCAGAATAGAATGGGAGGCCTGTGCTCAGTGAATTGCCACCGCAGCATGACCAATGAGATTGGAGTTTCAACAATCAAACTCAGTTCATTAAAACACCCTAGTAGTATAATAGGATCATGAAACGGAGGCCTTGGGTCAGAGGGCCTGAGGCCATTTGCAGGAAAAGCATCATAGTTCTGGATTAAGGGATGACTGGACCTAATGATGAGAATTTAAGAATTACATGTGTGCCTTCTTTTTCCATATTGTGAAATAGTGGCACTGTGCTTGGCACTGGCTGTGGGACTTCTTTACAAAGAGGATTCATTCAAGGTCATCTGTGCTCTTAGATTTTAGGTCTGAGCCCTGGCTGGTGTGGTTCAGTGGATTGAGTGCCTGCCTGCAAACCAAAAGGTCTCTGGTTTGATTCCCAGTCAGAGCACATGCCTGGGTTGCAGGCCGGGTCCCCAGTTTCAGGTGTGCGGGAGGCAACCAATTTGTGTATGTTTCGCACATTGATGTCTCTCCTACTTTCTCCTTCCCTTCCTCTCTCTTTAAAAGTAAATAAATAAAGTCTTAAAAAAAAAGATTTCAGGTTTAATAAAGCACTTAGAATGACACCCAAAGTGAACATCACCCAATCAGTCTCTTCGTAGGATTGTGAAAAGGAAATACTGGAGATATTAAGAGTTTAGAACAAGCCAGGATTGTAATATCAACACCTAGAACGCCTGTCCTCAACCTCTCAACCTGCCCAAACCTGACTTGACTGTCGCCAGCTTCAGTGACATACAGTTCTTCGTCCTCATGTCTGAACCACTGTCATATAAGCTACAGAGGACGTGCTGAAAGGTTGTTACAACTGTGTTAAGATTTGCTTTCCTTTGGAAAGCCATAGCTATCTCCACTTCGAGTTTTCCTGGCTTTGTACTTTTCTTCAAAGCCGCTTACCAGTTCTGAGCCTCCGGAGTTCAATAAAGGGGAACAGGAAGTTGGTGTTTGGTGCCTAAGAGCCAGCAACAACTAATAGAGAAGAGGAGACATGCACGCACAGAACCGGGACGGCAGTTCTGGGCCGTGAGGCATGAGGCCTGCAGGGTGCAGACATCCTTCAAAGATGACTTTAACCCACACTTTCAAACAAGGAGAAAGCAATAGGAATCTCTGTTCTGAGAGGACTGATTTCCTTAGGTTGTATAGTAGAGGCTCCAGATTTTTAACTGGTGGTATAATTATAAACTATCTTGCCTAAGGAGTTCAAAACACTTTAAAAAAATGATTATCTTTCACAAAATAGCAGAAATTACTTCCCTGCCTCTGAGTTCCGTGGGGGACGTCCTGTCACGGGACCGGGCTGGAGCCTGACCCTTCCTTTTCCTGTCCGCTCACTTTTATGAGTTGGACTATAAAGTGTCTCCGTGCTGTGATGGCAAAAAGGGGAAGTCACAGGGCTTCGTGCCACTTCAAACTTGGTTTCACGGGCACATTTCAGGACATCAGATAGTGGCGTGACTCTGAATGGGAGCTCTGGTCTCTTGGAATCTTTTCAAACAATGAACTATTTCAGGCATTCAAAAGGGATAATGTACTTTACCTGCCAAGCAGATTAATAAATAAAACATTGCAGAGGCAATTGAACGTACCCACCCATTCCCATCTCTCTCCTTCCCTCCCCAAAGGTAACCACCGCGCTGACTCTCCTCGTCATCCTGCCTGTGTTCCTAGTTTCACTGCATGGCACTGTCCGAAACAGTGTTCACCTGATTTACATAAACTGTCGTAATGTCTCTGTCCTCTCGTGTCCCTGTGTGCCTTGACCTCGGAAGAGGTTTGAGAGCTGTAAATCCATTGTGCTGCTTACTGTTCCACTACACGTGTCTTCATTGCTGTGTCTGTGATGTGAATATACCACAGACATTACTATTTGTGGATCCATTATCCATCAATGAATATGGAGGTCATTTTCAGTTGCTTTGAGAATGTCTTTCTGTTTCCGTATATACTTGAAGGAGAGTTTTTCTGGGGCACGGCCTTAGTCAGGAAACAGCTGGGCCGTAGGGTATATGCGTCTTCAACTCCTAATTTAATGTTGCCCAGTAGGTCTCCAGTGTGCTTGGGTCAGTTTACACTCCCCAGACAGCATGTTTTCACTTGTCTTGTGTCCTTTCCAAATCTTGATACTGTCAGAGTTTAGTTCTTGTCAAGCTGTGATGGGTGTGAAATGATACATCGTTGTGATGTTATTTGTAGATTTGATGATGAGTATTTCCATAAGTTAATATATTAATATTGTATATTTAATCATCATGTTTTCTCTTCTGTGAAATGCTTATTCAGGTCTTCTACCCATGTTTACATCAGATGGTTCATCCTTTTCTTACAGGTTTATATGAATTTGTGCTTTGTTTTCTTTTGGGATAATTCTTTCTCATGTGTAATTCAGATGTATTTCTCCCCGTTTGTGGATTATCTATTTACTCTTTTGGGATTTCTTATGGTTAACAATTTTAATGTAATTGAATATTCCAGTGTTTTCCCTTGTGACCTGTGTATTTTGTGTCTTAAGGAAGATTTTCTTTTCCTGAGGTTATAATCTTATATTTTATTCTAAAAGTTTTTAAATTTTGCCTTTCATATTTAAGTCCTTAATCTGTAGAGAATTAGATTGTCAGATAAGGATATTTTCTTTTCTCCATATGAATAACCAGCTCTCCTGGCAACAAGTGAGGAAGAGCCAGTGAGGACTTTCCCTGCGGATTTGGATTTGCAAAGCCTCCTCCATCACCAGCAAGCTTCCTCCCAGGATTCACTTCTTCCTGGGCTAATTGTTCTGTTACCCCATCAACTCGTCTGTCCTCCTGCTAATACTTTCTTAATTACTAGAGTCTGGTCTTGCTGCGTAGAAGGGCAAATCCTTTCATCTGGGTCATTCTTTTTCAAAGCTCTTTTGTCTAAGTGAAGCTTTCTAGGGGACAAATGCAGAATCTGGAGAGAATCAACAAAATGAAGTACCAAGTGCTGGGAACTGCCTTGTTTATAGCTGGGATTCCTAATGACAGGACATCTGGCAAACCGACCCTAATGGGCAGTTTCAAATTTTTTTCCCTACTATAATGCACAAACAATAACATTTCCGTGTTTCTTTGTATTGCAAACAGCAGAATAAACAGTTCTGTATGTTATAGACAACAACAATAAAAACAACAAACACTGGTTAGCTATTTTGGGCACATTTTGCTTCCAGATAAATTTTAGAAACAGCTTTGTCAATTTCTCTGGGGGAAAACCTGTTAGTATATTTGTTGGAATTAAGTTGAATTTATTAACTGCCAGCTCTGAAATTGAGTCTACCCATGACCCTGATGGAAGTGGACTTACAGATATATAAGAACCCTGGCTATGTAGCTCAGTTAGCTAGAATGTTGTCCCCGTGCACCAAAGTTGCAGGTTCGATCCCCCGTCAGGGCACATTCGGGAATCAACCAGCGAGCATAAATAGGAGGAAAAACAAATTGATCTCTCTCTCTTTCTCAAAAATCAATAAATAAAAATTAAAAAGAAGTGTCATGTTTGTTTTTGGTAGATATTTTTTATTCATCCAAGGATATGTTTATTGATTTGAGAGAGAGAAATAAACATGGATGTGAGCAAGAAACATCAGTGGGTTGCCTCTCATGTGCACCTCAACTGGGGATCTAACCTGCAGCCTAGGTTTCCGTAAGTGCCCCGACTGGAAATTGAACCCCCATCCTATTGGTGCATGGGGATGAAATTCCAACTGAGAGCCACACCGGTCAGGGCTTTTTCTAACTTCTTGAGGTAGATCCTATGTTACTGACTTTTTAATCTCCTTTTCTGATGAAGGCCTTTAAGGCTCTAGATTTTCTGTTGAATACTTTAACTGAATTCCATGATTTTTGATATTTGTGTTTATCATAGTTGAGGTATTTTATAATTTCTAGTATTTTTTTGATTCATGAGTTATTTACAAGTATATTTTTAAATTTTCAAACATTTTTTAAGTTGGCTTCCAGCTTAATTGCATTATAGTCATAGAGCAGTCTGTATGATAGTGATTTTTTGGTTTTTATTGATACTCACTTTGTGGCATATTACTATAGTTTCCATATACAAGGTCTGTCTGGGAAAAGTCCAGCCATTTTTTTTGTTGTTTTTTTTTAAGATTTTATTTATTTTTAGAGAGAAGGGAAGCAAGGAAAAAGAGAGAGAGGGGAGCATTGACGTGCGAGAGAAACATTGATCGGTTATCTATTTCTTGCCCCCTATTGAGGACTTGGCCTGCAACCCAGGCATGTGCCTTGACTAGGAATCGAACTGGCAACCTTTTGGTTCTCAGGCAGGCACTCAGTCCACTGAGCCGCACCAGCCAGTGCCAGCCATTGTTAATATAACGAAAATGGTTTGCATGACACAGAACCTGGCAGACAAGGAGAGTGGACTGGAGTGTGCAAGCATGAACAATGACGACTTCACTGTACTAGTCATTGGGGGCAGTAGATGCTGTTGAGTGAGCATGTGTACTGTGTGGCTGTAGCATTCAAAATGACTGAGCAAGCAGAGCAGTGAATTTGCTTCAAATTTTGTATTAAGCTTGAACATTCCTCTGTGGAAACTATTTGGATGATTCAGAAAGTTGCTCATGCATCATGTTTCGTGCAGAGTTTTTTGGCAAAACATCAAATCACTTAGGGTCACCTAGGTTTGGTGTCCTGCAACCTCTAGCTTTTCCTAAAACTAAAATCTCCTTTGAAAGGGAAGGGATTTCAGACCATCAGTGAGATTCAGGAATATATGGTGGGGCAGCTGATGGTGATTGGGAGAACTGTGTGAGGTCCCAAGGTGCCTACTTTGAAGGGGACTGAGGCATCATTGTCCTGTGTACAATGTTTCTTGTATCTTTTCCAATACATGTCTGTTTTTCATATTATATGGCTGGATACTTTTTGGATCATATATTGTATTTGTGTTTAAGATTTTGTTCTGGTTGTTGAGTAAGAGTTCACTCAGGTCAAGCTTATCAGTTTTGTTGTCTGAATCTTTATCTTAGTAAGTGTTAGTGTACTCAATCTACCAAATTCCTGAAAATCTCTCTATGACTGGATTTGCCAACCTCTCTTTATAGCTCTGTCACATTTTGCTGTATATGATTTGGGGTTCTTTCAAGTGCATAGTTTTTTGGAATTTCTTATATCTTTCTGGAAAAAGCATCTTTTTTGTTTTTTGTAGAGAGCATCTTTATCCCTAATAATACTTTCCCTTGGTCTGTTTTGTTTGGTATTGAGGCCAACTTTCTTTTTGTAAATATTTGCCTGCTGTCTTTTCACATCTCATTACTTTCAATCCCTGTGCATTGATGTCTTAGAATGTGTCTCCTGTAAATGACAGCTGGATTTTTTCTGACCTAACCTGGGACTGTCTTAATTGGCAAGTTTAGTCTATTGTAAAAGTATGGTTACAATTATTTCTTATTTATTTTATTTTATTTTATTTTTTAAAGATTTTATTTATTTATTTTTAGAGAGAGGGGAAAGGAGGGAGAAAGAGAGAGAGAGAAACATGATGTGCGAGAGAGATACTGATCCGTTGCCTCTTGCATGCCCCAAACTCGGGACCTGACCCACAATCCAGGCATGTGCCCTGACGGGGAATTGAATTGGCAACCTTTCAGTTCACAGGTGGGTGCTTAGTCCACAGAGCCACACCAGCCATGGCTGGGTTTGTTTTACTCTACCTCCTTTGGTGTAGAGTAATCTTCTCCTTATTCATGTTTTGCAAATGTACTGTCTGTGTGTTCAGGGTTTGATTTACTTTTATTTATCCTGCTTGCTATTTGTCCTTGAATCTGAGATTTCATGTCTTTCAAAGCACCTGAGAAATTCTCAGCCATTCATCTTTTCAAATTTTTCCTTTTATTCTCTCCCATCTTTCCTTATCTTTGAAGTTATACCTTCCTATAGTATCCCTCACATTTCTTAAACTCTTGTACTTTCCAATTCCTTATCTCTGTATGCTCCACGCTGGGTAATTTCTTGTCTCCACCTTTCATTACACTAGTTCTTCACCTGCTCCGTAGCCCACCCATTGAATTTTCAATTTTATTGAACCACATTTTGATATCCTTGGAATAACCTGGTGGTTGTTTACTTATTGCCTTTAGTTGTGTAAAAGCAAACAAACAAAAATGAGTAAACCCCTTGTTTCTGTGGTTCTAGTTTTCCTCCTTGGGAAAGTTAAGTGGGGTTGGTTAGTTGCTTTCTTTTTCCTCCTGTTCAAAATTTCCATGAAGCTGTGTCGCTGGCATTGCACCGTTGAGCAAACCAGCGGTATGAGGGAGGCAGGAAGCTGGAAGCCCGTTCTCATTTTGTTCTCTGCTCCCAGAGGAAGAGCTGCTCCTGAGTCGTGTAGGGAAACCTTTCAAACCTTACCTCTTGGGAGATCACAGCTGTGGCAAGGATCTGTTTCTATGGCAACAGGAGGCTTAATCTTTTTCTGTACTCAGGATGTGCAGAGGGAAGTTACAGGATAAACTTTCCAGTTTCTCAGAAGGCTGATATATTCCCTTCTAGACAGCACTAACACAGCAGCAACTGGCCACATGTGGATATTTAAATTACAGTGAATTAAAATTTAAAATTCAGTTTCTGAGTCACAGTAGCCACATTTCAAGTGCTTAATAGCTGCAAATTGCTAGTGACCACTCTGATTGGACAGCATAGATAAAGAGCATTTCGGATATTGCAGAAAGTTCCGTTGGACAGTGACAGTGCTGTCAACTCTTCCACAGTATTTTTCGCCTCCCCGCACCCCTCAGAATTCTTAACAGTACATAGAGAATTAGTAAACGTATAGTTCCAGAAAGCGGATGAAGTGCACCTGTTGATACCCCAAATCTAGAAGGCTCCCTTTGAGTTACTGCCACTCTGCGCCATCTACTTGTAGGAAGAATTCTGAGAGGACGTCGCATTCTAAAAACAATTTATGGGATGAAATGCTGACCTCAAGCGTACTTGCATTGCCTAGAATCTGGTGCCATGGGAAGAGAGGAAGCCGGGTAAGCAGAAAGGTGAATGAACTTCTGTTAGGACCGTGAAGAAACATTTCTGCATGTGTATACTGGTTTTATGCAGTTGTGATTAAACTGAGAATTGGGAGGATGGGTTTGTGAGGTGACTGGAGAAAACTAGCCCAAGGTCTTATTACTTGAAAATTGACTCAGGCTGGAAATTCCTTGTAATGAAATCATCTTTCTCCACCCCCGTAAATTGCCATCTCATTCTGCTTGGAGTTGCTATAGAACAGTTGAAGATTCCCGAGAAGAGAGGCCTTCTTCCTTCCCCTGCAACATGCACGCGCCCACACCTTCTTCAAGTATAGCACTGTTTCACAGGGCTGGCTCCAGACAGACTGAGAATAGGAGCAATGTGGGTCACCCCAGCCCTGCCCCAGCAGGCCGTGCAGAGAGGCAAGAGCCGCTGACCCTGACCTTGTTCTTCACCCAGGGCAGACATTGCTAAAACTTCACTCTGTTTTTGGTTTTGTTTTTTTAAGATTTTATACATTTATTTTTAGAGAGAAGGGAAGGGAGAAAAGAGAAGGAGAGAAACATTGATGTGTGAGAGAGATATCCATCTGTTGCCTCTGGATTTTATGTTGTTTTTGGTTTTTTTTTTGGGGGGGGGGGGTTCCTGTCATTTCCAGAAACTAATTGTACTTGAAAGTGGTACTATTTGCAGCAAATACGTCCTACCCATCCCCAGCTATTGTGTCTGTTTAGGTGAGGAAGTCATGATAAAATAGTAATAGGTTGTCCACGAGCTTGCCCAGAAATGCTCTTATCTGTTTATCTCTTTGCCAGAGAGACTATACTGTTTGGTCAAAACTTCTCTGTAAGCTGTGATAAGAATACCACTGGGTAAGATCACAAAGTCCCCTCCTGTAAATGTAGTCTGTTCTCCTAGAGTGAGTAAATGATCGACTAGGAAAGAGCCTGGAGCTCAGCCCCAACTGGAGGACATTCAGTAGATTAATCACACCAGGCAGCAGCAGGATTCATAGGAGCCCTTGGTCAGGTCTCTCCCCGCCTTAATTTCTGAGGCAATGCAAATGTCTGACTTGCTCCAGAGTTCACCGCTCTGTCCCATTTTTCTTCCTGATGGGATGATCACTTCTGCCATAGCTAGATTTAGAGTCTAAGAAATTTTTATCTTGGATCCACAGTCTGAGCTACTGTAAAAGGAAATACCAAGTGGAGACCCCCGGGTGGGGGGTGGGGGCGGAGACATGTCAAGACAGGCCTTTAAGAGGGAGCTAATCTTAAATCGTGGCTCTGCACTCCTCCGGGGGTCTTTTGCTTCCTTGGGGTGCTGCAAACAGAAATGCAAAACTGGCAGCCGACTGGTGGGGCCTGCAAGCAGTCCACTGGGACCCAGACGCTGTCTGAGAGGATATCCCACAGGGGCGTTGCTGGGGGGTCCATTCCCACAGCCTCGTGGTCTGAGTAGCCGTCAGGGGACGGTAGGCACTGTCTGATTCTCCTCTCCTCCTCCTGGGACCTGTGCGGCAATAAAACTACCAATAACCAAGCATCTTACTTGACATATAAAAGAAGTCTTAGACTGTTCCTAAATGAACATGTGAACTATTCTGAAACAAGAAAAAGCATCCTCTCAGGTGTTGTTTAAAGACGTGGTTATTCCGAGTGACTCTCCGAGCCAGCTGTGGGCAGGAAGTAAAGGTGCTGGCCCAGAAGCTGGAAATTGAGCTCTGGAGGAAGTCGAACCCATTGCCCAGCCGCAAGATGGATGCTGATAGAGTCCCTGGGAGCTCACAGCCCTTCTGGATGGCACGTGTCATTTCTCCCGTGCCCCAGAAAGTAGAGAAGCAGGAGCACGGTGGCACAAGTACTTGGAAAAATTCTGTAATGATTTGAGCTTCTGCCAGGCTTAACACTTGAGTCTTTGAACTCTTCCCTATTGAGACTTTTGCTTTTTAACAGCCAGTTTCTTTTAGAAATAAGACACATGCACGATCTTTAAAAACAGTCTAAAATAACAGTGTTACTAATAGCAGACGTTTATTTGTTGCTTACTCAGTGCCAGGCACAGCTTATATAAATGCTTCTCCTGTATTAACCCTTTCAGTTCTCACCGTGTGAGGTAGTTATTTGTTATCATTCCCATTTTACAGATTAGCCAGCTGAGCCCCAGCAGTGAGGGAACTCACCCAACATTCCACAGCTAGAAAGTGATGTGGCTCTAACAAATGGTATCTGTACAGTAATTAAATTGTAATCAGTTTGGCCATGCCCCAGAAAAATTAAATTTTGGGAATCTTTTAGCCCTATGTCCTCCCTACCAGTTAGGAGCTTATGGCTTTCTCTCTAGTTTTATAAAAATGGCAGAGAAATGAAATAACATCTTGTTATCTCAGCCATGAGAGGTGTCGCCCTCGGTTGCATTTTTCTGCTCTTTATCGCAACGTCAGTCCTCTGGACAATCTCCGATTCCAGCGGGACTGTCGGCCCATTCACCCTGTTCCCTTCTCCCTGTCTCTTAGCCCGTCGTGCCTTTATTTTTTTCTTCAAATAGCTTAAATTCCAAAGTCAGTCATCATAATCACTGCCTCATGTAATACCCTGTCATTCTTCCTCCCCTCTTTTGCTTTGTCACACTTGCTCGGCTAAACCACAGCCCTGGTTAAATCCAGACTGCCTACGCTGGCTGTGGGCGTTCTCCGGGGCTGCCGGAAACACCCAGCGTGTTCACTGGCCTCACTCTTCACTCGTGACTCAGTGAAATTTATGAGTAAATTTCGGGAGAGTTAACAACTTAATATTGCAACTTCCAATCCAAGAAAGTGGTATTTCTCTACATGTATATAAGTGAATTTTAATAAATGCAGCAGTGTTTCATAGTTCTATAATAAAGGCTTTGCACACATTTTAAAACATTTACCCACTAAGTACAGTATTTCCTGTCTGTTTTTAAAAAAATTATTTTAAATTAATTGTGGTAAAGTTCACATAGCAAAACTTAACCATATTCACACTGTTGCGCGTGGCCAACCTCCAGCGCTTTTTTCATCTTGCAAAACGGAAACTCTCTTCTCATCAAACAGCTCAGCCCCCCGTATCTGCCTCCCCCAACCTACGGCAGCCACTGTTCTACTGCGTTCTGTTAGTTTGATGGCGCTTGTGCCTGCCTCGTATAAAACCACATGGTATTTGTCGTTTTGTAACTGGCTGAACATCCTCACGGATATTCAGCGGAACATCCTCACGGATATTCAGCGGAACATCCTCGGGGTTTGTCCGTGCCGTAGCAAGCGCTGGAGCTTTTCCTTTTTAAGGCTGACTAATATTCCACCACACGTGTGCGCCCCATGTTGATCACTCACGGACAAACACGTGGGCTGCTTCCGTCTTTTGGCTACTGCGAACAATAACGCCGCTGTGAATGTGGGTGCACAGCTCTTTCTGAGGCCTTGTTTTCAGGTCTTTTGTATACATACTCAGAAGTGGTATTGCTGAATCATATGGTGATTCTATTTTTAACTTTTTGAGGAACTGCCATCCTGTTTATCACAGTTGCTGTACCAGTTTACATTCCTGCCGGCAGTGCACATCCTCACCGGCATTTGTTGGCTCTTGTCCTTTGAATACTGGGCAACCTAGCAGGTGCGAGGTGCTGTCCTTGCACTTCCCCAGTGATCAGTGATGTTGAGCATCTTTTCATGTGCTTGTTGGCTGTTTATATGTTTTCTTTGGAGAAATATCCATTCAAGTCCGTTGTTCATGATTTTATTTATTTATTTTTAGAGAGGGGGAAGGGAGGGAGAAAGACAGGGAGAGAAACGTAGATGTGTGGGAGAAATATCCCTGGTTGCCTCTCGCACGCCCCCAACTGGGGACCTGGCCTGCAACCCAGGCACATGCCCTGACTGGGAATCCAGCTGGCAACCTTTCCGTCCGCAGGCTGGCACTCAATCCACTGAGCCACACCATCCAGGGCCTTTGTTCATTTTAAAATTGAATTGTTGAATTATACAGGCTCTGTATATGTACTGGATATTAGTCCTTTATCAGATATATGATTCGCAAACATTTTCTCCCATTTCATAAGTTGCTTTCCACCCTGTAGGGCCCCTTTGGTGCACAGACGCTTTTAATTCTGCTGTGGTTCAATTCACCTGTTTTTGCTTTTGTTGCCTGTTTATTCTTTTTTCTTACCATATCTGTTGATGGCATTTTTAAAACGTCTTTTTCCTAGTTTGCTGCTAGTCTGTATAAATACAACTGATGTATATATATTGATCTTGTATACTGTGATCTTGCCAAATTAACTGGTTCAGTAGCTTTTGTGTAGTCCATAGAACTCTACCTACATAATTACATTATCTGCAAATCAAGGCAGCCTTACTTCTTTCCAAACCTGAATTCCTTACTTCATTGCACTAGCTAAGATCTCCAGTACAATGTTGACTAGAAGTAGTAAGACAGGTCTCCTTGGATTACTCCCAATCTCAGGGGAAAGCATTGAGCCTTCCATTATTAAATGTGATGCTAGCTGTAGGTATTTCATCAAGTTTCCTTCTATTTCTAGTTATCGGTGGCTGTTGAATTTTGTCAACCTCTATTGAGATGATCATAGGAGATTTTTCTCACTTGTTCTGTTAATATGATGAATTACATTGATTTCAAAGTGTAAACTAGTCCATTTGGTCGTGATGTATTATTTTTTGTGTGTGATAAAGGAAAGGAGTCTTTATTCAAAAGCTACCCAATTTTGGAAAAACAGCTTTCCGTATGCATTAGTCACTTAAGACTATCCGTTAAGGCTAAAATCTTTAACTCTGGTCACAGCTCTAAGGCTAAACTCTAATACCTGAGTTTTTTGGGGTTTTTTCATCATTCCTGCTGTTTTTAATTATCTTATTTCTATAGGATTAGTTTACAAACTAAAACAACATAAGACACAAAAGCTACACAACTTTGGAAGAATGTAGGCTTCTGCCTCAGAGCCAGTCCCCTCTTAGACCTCTCAGGCCTGACCCTGGGCTGCTAGAGTTCCTCCCATCCGAAATTCCGTCCACTGGGAAGCGCCAGCCGCTGCCGCACGATCACCCAGGAGTTCTGGAGGAAAAAGAAAATGTGATGTATTATTCTTTCTACATGTCATTCACTTCAGTTTGTTAAAGTTTTGTTAGGGAATTTTGCTTTTATGTTCTTGAGGATTCGTAATTTTTATGAAATATTTTTGTCTTGTTTTGGTATCAGTAATGCTAGCCTCTTACAAGGATTTGGGAAGTGTTTCTTTTCTGTTTCCTGAAAGATGTTGTGTAGTATTTTTTTTTTCTTTCTTAATGTTTGATAGATTTCACCAGTAAAATTTTCTGGGTCTGGAATTTTCTTTGTGGAAAAGTTCAACTAAAAATTTAATTTCTTTAAAGGCATAGGGCTATTCAGGTTATTTCATATCAAATAAGCTTTCATAATTGGTCTTTCTCATACAATTTGTCCATTTCATCTAGGTCATTAAATATATTAGCAAAAGATTATTTGTAATATTTCCTTATTATCCTTTTAATGGCAGTACGGAGGTTTAGGGATGCCCATTTTTCATTCATGACATTGATAATTTGTGCCTTCTCTTTTTTTCTGGTTAGTCTAGCTAGAGATTTATTAATTTTATTAATTGTTTCAGTGAACCAGCTTTGGGTTTATTGATTTAATCTGTTGCTTTTCTGCCTTCTATTTTGTTGATTTCTGCTTTTTATTTCACTTTCTTTCAGTTTAATTTGCCCTTTAAATTTTTTTTTCTATTGATTGATTTGAGAAAGAGAGAGAAACATCAATTTGTTGTCCCACTTATTGATGCATTCATTGGTTGATTCTTATATGTGCTCTGACCAGGGATTGAACCCACAACTTTGGCTATGGGGACAGTGCTCCGACCAACTGAGCTACCTGTTCAGGGCTTATTTTTTTTTATATTTGTCTTGTGGCTCAGCATGTGTTCTAGTCTGGTGAATGTTCCGCATGCATTTGGAAAGAATGTTCTCTGCTGCTCTTGCGTGGATTTGCTGTCATTGTCGGTTAGGTCAGTTAGGTTGATGGTGTTCTTTAAGTCTTCTAGAACTATACTGATCTTCTGTCTACTTGTTTTAATTAATCACAGAGGCAGTGTTAAAATCTTTAGCAATAATTATAGCCGTTCCAGTTTTCTTTTGATTAGTGTTTGCATGTTATTTTTTTCCTTTTACTTTTAACCTATCTGTGTCATCCTGTTTACTTTTTATTTTACTTTTAAAAAACGATTTTATTTACTTATTTTTTTCTTTTTTTAAAATTCTTTATTTTATTGATTATGCTATTACAGTTGTCCCATTTTCCCCCTTCCCTCCCCTCCACCCTGCCCACCCCCTCCCACCCATATTCCCCCCTTTAGTTCATGTCCATGTGTCATAAGTTCTTTAGTGTCTACATTTCCCATACTATTCTTACCCTCCCCTTGTCTATTTTCTACCTATTGTCTATGCTACTTATTCTCTATATTTTTCCCCCTCTCTCCTCCCTCCATTTGATGCTAACACTCCATTTGATGACTTTTTTTTTTACTGTTCTTATTTTTAATCTTCTTTTTCTTAGGTAAGTCCCTTTAACATTTCATATAGTAAGGGCTTGGTGATGATGAACTCCTTTAACTTGACCTTATCTGAGAAGCACTTTATCTGCCCTTCCATTCTAAATGAAAGCTTTGCTGGATAGAGCAATCTGGGATGTAGGTCCTTGCCTTTCATGACTTGGAATACTTCTTTCCAGCCCCTTCTTGCCTGTAAGGTCTCTTGAGAAATCAGCTGACAGTCTGATGGGAACTCCTTTGTAGGTGACTGTCTCCTTGTCTCTTGCTGCTTTTAGGATTCTCTCCTTCATTTTTACCTTGGCTAATGTAATTATGATGTACCTTGGTGTGTTCCTCCTTGGGTCCAACCTCTTTGGGACTCTCTGTGCTTCCTGGACTTCCTGGAAGTCTATTTCCCTTGCCAGATTGGGGAAGTTCTCCTTTATTATCTGTTCAAATAAGTTTTCAATTTGTTGCTCTTCCTCTTCCCCTTCTGGTACCCCTATAATTCGGATGTTAGAACGTTTAAAGGTGTCCTGGAGGTCCCTAAGCCTCTCCTCATTTTTTTGAATCCTTGTTTCTTCATTCTTCTCTATTTGATTGTTCCTTTCTTCCTTCTGGTCCACTCCATTGATTTGAGTCCCAGTTTTCTTCCCCTCACTATTGGTTCCCTGTGCGTTTTCCTTCATTTCTCTTATTGTAGCCTACATTTGTTCATGTAATTTATGACCAAAGTCAACCAATTCTGTGAGCATCCTGATCACCAGTGCTTTGAACTGTGCATCTGATAGTTTAGCTATCTCTCGGTCACTTAAAAAAATTGGTTCTGGGGCTTTTAATTCTGTTTGAGCCATCTTTTTTATTTTTTATTTTCCTATGATCTGGTTGAGGCTGTTACGTATGGCCACGGAGCCTTAGGTGTTCACCAGGGCGGGGCACCCCAGTCGCTGGGTTGTGACATTGTAGGTGGGGGCGGGGTCTGAGAGGGAACAATGGCACCTGCTCCACTCTCTCCAGGACCTCAGTCCCCCTTGCCACCTCTCACAGGCAAACTCGGCCCTTCTGGTGCTGGCTCCCGGGCAGGTGGGCCTGTGCACTTTCTCGGACTCTGTGGGTTTCCCCAAGGAGCCTCCTGTGAGGCTGAGAGAATCTCCCGGTCTCAGCCCCCACAGGTGTTTTCAGTTGGTGCTCTTAGGCTTTGTTTCCCCGCGCTGGGGCCCAGGGTTGCATGGTCTGTGTCGCTGCCTGTTTTCGCCCAATCTATCTGCGCGCGAATGTGTGGCTGGGGCCAGCAACCGCCTCGCGCCCCTCACTGGATCTGCTAGTCACCTCCCGCGCCCAGGGTCTGCCACCGGTCCGCCAACTGCCGTCTGCATCCTGCGAGCCCGAGTCTGCCAGGTACCGCTTTTTCCTGCCGGGACCCCTTGACCCCTCTGCGTAGGCCTCTGACTCCGCCCCCCCTTACTGGTCTGGATGTACGGTAGTCCGACTTCCGTTCAGTTCATTTCTCTCTGTTCTGGTTGTTTTTGTTTCTCAATTTTTGTTGTCCTTAGTTTTGGTTGCGCGAGGAGGCATAGTGCGACCGCCTATGCCTCCATCTTGGCCAGAAGCCTATTTACTTATTTTTAAAGAGAGGAAAAGGGAAGGGGAGAAATACCGATGAGAGAAACATCAGTTGGTTGCCTCTCGCATGTGCCCCCAGCTGGGACCAAACCTATCGCCCAGGCATCAGACCGGTGACTTTTCGCTTTGAGGAACAGCACCCAACCAACCGAGCCACACTGGTCAGGACTGTGTCTTCCTATTTGAAGTGGGTGTCTTAGAGAAAGCATAAAATTTTATATATGCTTTTAACTGAAATGTTTGTATTTAATTCAGTTATTAATGTCATTGAGTTTAAGTTGACCATCTTGCTTATCTTTGTCTCTTTTTTTCCCCTCTCTTCCTGATTTCATTTAGACTAAGAGAATTTTTTTTTTTGATTACTTCATTTAATCTCCACTGTGGGCTTATTAACTTTTTACCTCTTTGACTTATTTTTTTAGTGGTTGCTCTAGGTTTAACAATATACATCTTTAACTTATCACAGTGTACCTTCAGTTAGTATTATTCCACCATTTCATGTGTAGGGTAAGAACCTTGCCGCAGTATTTTCATTTATTTGCCTTTTGCGGAAGATCTCTTGAGTCCTTTATCACTGCCTCAAGTTCAACCACTGTACCTGAGAGGATGGTGAATGAGTAGGCCCTACAGAATAGCATTCAGAGTTCACAGTTCTGTAGCAGACATTGTAAGATCTTGAGCAAACCATAAGAAGCTGAGTCCTGAAAACCACATATAATCTCATTTTTCTGGTTCTGTGGTTCTAGCAGCTAAAAGAGTGAGGGAAATTGCAGTATAACAGAAACAGGTGAGGACTGAGCTATAATTAGGAGGAGGTTGCCATTATCAGTTTAATGCCAAATAAAGTAGAAGATTCAACTTCCTACCTTATGTAAGAACCAAGAAGGATCACCCTGAGAGTTTTCAGTCTCCTAAACCCTAGCAGAACGAAGATCCTCTGTCAGCACCCTCTTGAGCATGAAGTCTGCTTACCATGTTTCAAGCAGAGCTTCCCTCTCTCTCCAGCTGTGGACTCACGGACACGTTACTCCCCCAGTGCTCAGGTGTTCACTCGCCAGCTCCCGGTTGTGAGTTAGATCAGTCAGACTTGCATGGCTGCTCTGGGCTGAGAGCTCATCTCAGCAGCTCTCCTTTCAAGGACCCGTCTCTAGACAAGCATGGCCTGTTCTCTGGCAGTGAAGTTGTCTGCTGTTTCACCCAAAGACCTTTGAACAACCTGTCCAGAATTATAGGAGCAACTGGGTTCATTTTCTTTCCCAGATGTTGAAATTTTAAACACTTTAAAGGGATGGTAGTACCTGTATGATACTTGGATGAGTAGGATTTGTCCAGTGCACCTGAGGGACACGTGTTTATGTACAACGTATGTTTAATTCCCCTGAGCACTGTGAACTAAGCCACATGTAATTCAGTTTCTTCATTGTTTTTGCCTGGAGTACATTCAAGAAAATCTTTGGGCTGCGCCACACTTTATAGGTGCAGTTACATTGATTTGGGAGGAAGAACGATGAGAAACATGAACCTGACATTTGTGGTATGCCTGTTCGGTGCCAGGCTTCTCATCTATAAGATGGGAAATGAC
>PVIA01016490.1:0-18684 GCA_004024845.1 Tonatia bakeri | reverse complement strand
GAACTGCCTTTTGACCTAGCAATTCCACTGCTGGGATTATACGCTAAGAACCCTAAACACCAATCCAAAAGATCCTATGCACCCCAATGTTCATAGCAACACAATTTACAATAGCCAAGTATTGGAAGCAACCTAGGTGCCCATCAGTAAATGAATGGATCAAAAAACTATGGTACATTTACACAATGGAATTCTATGCAGCAGAAAGAAAGAAGGAGCTCCTACTCTTTGCAACAGCATGGATGCAACTGGAAAGCATTATGCTAAGTGAAATAAGGCAGGCGGTGAGGGACAAATACCATATGATCTCACCTTTAACTGGAATATAATCAGCAAAATAAAAAAGCAAACAAAATATAACCAGAGTCATTGAAATTAAGAACAATCTAACAATAGCCAGAAGGGAGGTGGGAGGGGACAGTGGGAAGAAGGGTTTTCAGGAACTACTATAAAGGACACATGGACAAAACCAAGGTGGAGGGTGGAAGCAAGGAAGGGAGGTGGGTTTGGAGGGGGTAGAGGGAAGGGAGAAAATATGGGCAACTGTAATTGAACAATAATAAAATAACTTTAAAAAAGAAATAAGAAAAAAAAGGTAAAAAAAACTGGTACATACTCTGGTTTCTCCTCAGATTGTATAAATTTTTCACCTTTAAAAAAACAATGGTACATGTATACAATGGAATACTACACAACAGAAAGAAAGAAGGAGCTCTTACCTTTCAGGAGAGCATGGATGGGACTGGAGGGCATTATGATAAATGAAATAAGCAAGGGGTGAAAGACAATCGCCATGTGATCTCACCTATGAGTGGAACCTAATCAACAAAACAAATAAGGAAGCAAAATACAACCAGATACATTGAAACAAAGAACTAATTGACAGTAACCAGAGGGCAGATGAGAAAGGGATAGTGGGGGAAAATAGGGGAACGGCCACCAAGGAACATGTATAAAGGACATATGGACAAAGCCATAGGGGGCAGTTTGGAGGGTGGGAGGCATGGTGGGGTGGGGCAGGGAGTTATGGTGGGGTGAAATCGAGACAACTGTACTTGAACAAAAATAAAACATTTTAAAAAGATAATAAGCAACTTTTAAAAATATTTTTATTTTAGTTGTTGTTGCAGTATAATGAGCAATTTTTAAAAAACAAAACAAAACAAAAAGACATTGGAGGCTCTACCTTCATAATATGTCCTTTTGACTGTTTGTTAACCGAGAATGTCCTGTATGATTTTGCCATATCTCCTACTGCTCTTGATTTTCTTAATGGTATAAATGTTTAATCTGCTTGTCTATATTGTTTGATTAAATGAAAACATTTAAATTTCATTAATTTTCCTAAGATGTATCTATGTTGTTTTCCCCTTCTAATATTATCCTTTTTCCTAAATTAGTTTCAGGTGTACATATAATGGTTAGACAATCATATATTGTACTTTACAGAGTGATCCCAATATTTTAGGTACCTGCTTGGCACCATACATAGTTATTATATTATTGACTATATTCCCTATGCTGTACTTTGTATCCCTGTGACTTTTGTGTAAATGCCAATTTGTACTTGTTAATCCTTTCACCTCTTTCACTCAGTCCCCCAAACACCCTCCCCTCTGGCAACCATCAGCCCATTCTCTGTATCTATGAGCCTGTTTCAGTTTTGTTTGATTATTTTGTTCTTTAGATTCCACATGTAAGTGAAATCATATGGTATTTTTCTTTGTTTTACTTATTTCACTTAGCATAATACCATCTAGGTCCATTCATGCTGCCACAAATGGTAAGATTCCATTCTTTTTTTATTGTTCAGGTACAGTTGTCTTTATTTTTACCCCACCATGCCCCACTGCCCCATCCATCCCCACTTCCCACCCTCAAACCACCTTTGGCTTTGTCTATGTGTCCTTTAGACGTGCTCCTTGATGGCCCTTCCCCTATAATCCCTCTTCCCTCTCCTCTCTGGTAACTGTCAGTTTGTTCTTTATTTCAGTGTCTCTGGTTGTATTTTCATTCTTTTTTATGACTAAGTAATATCCCATTGTATATATGTATCAACACTTTTATATCCACTTGTTTATTGATAGGCACTTGGGTTGTTTCCATATCTTGTTGTTATAAACAGTGCTTCAGTGAATATAGGGGTGCATATATTCTTTTGAATTAGTGTTTTGGGTTTCTTCAGATATATACCCAGAACTGGAATCACTGACACATAAAACAATTCCAGTTTTAATTTTTTGAGGAGCCTCCATGCTGTTTTCCTTAGTGGCTACACCAATCTGCATTCCCACCTACAGTGCACAGGGGTTCCTTTGTTTCACTTCCTAACCAACACTTGTTGTTTTTTTATTTATTGATGATAGCCATTGTGACAGGTGTGAGCTGATATCTCACTGTTGTATTAATTTGTATTCTGTGGTGATTAGTGATGGTGAACATCTTTTCACATGTCTATTTGCCATCTGTATATTCTAACCTGTACCTCCAACATATTAAGTACACTAACTTTAGAGTGTTCTCTCTTCTTCTGCCTGGAAAGCTCTTCCCCTAAGTCTTTCAGTGGTTGGATTCCTTATTTCATTTTGGGTTCTGCTGAGAAGTTCCTACCTTAAGGTAGACTTTGTGGAACATTTTATGAAAAAGACAATCCATCCATCCTATCCATACCTCTCTATTTTTATTCTGCTTTATTTTTTTTTGCAGAATATACTACTTTCTGAAATTATACACTATAGTTTTCTTTGTATATTTATTCGTTGTCTCTCCACTCATACTATAAGTGAAATGAAGGCAAAGGCTTTGTCTTGTTCACCATGACAACCTTAGTGCTGAGTATATAATAGGTAGCCCAAAATACCTGTGGGATGAATGAATCAAACATCCTGTTTTACATAAGAGAGAACTGAAGCATGAGAGGTTAAGTAAATTGTCCAAGGTCACAGAGACAGAGCTTTGATTTGAAGTCACATCTCCATTGTATTTACTCTGGTTGAAATTACCCATACTCATGCACAATGCTTGAAGAGAAAACCTGAGGTAAGATCATATCACAAAGCTCTTTCAATATATATATATTTACATTTGTGCTCAATTGACATACTTCATAGCAGAAGGCAAAGCCCAGCAGACTAGCATGCTATAAATTTCTAATACACTAATAGATGAGATTTTTTTTTTCTGGGAAGTCAATACAGATTGCTTATTTATAAGATGGAATGATCCCTTACATAGAGACTATAGTTCTTTTTTTCTTCATCTTATTGTTGTTCAAGTACACTTGTCTCCATTTCTCCCGCCACCACTCTCCCAGACTACAGCCATCCCCACCTCCCACCCTCTATCCTACCCCTCTTTTGCTTTGTCCATGTGTCCTTTATACATGAGATTTAATACATTGCTTTCCCAAGACAAGCCTACCATTGAACCCAAACTTCAGCTGATGATGATTGGATTTTTCCTTAGATGTGTCCTTTTTTAATGGATTATTTGATTACAAATAACTCATCTTTTAATACTATTCATTACTTAGAAAAGAACTGGAGAGATTAAGCCAACATCCCTGCTACTGCCTTCTGCAGATGGAAATGAGGTTCAGATATCCAGGACTGCACATTAATTTGACTTTTTAAAAATAGGGACTGGCAACTTTAATAATTCAACACATAGATATCTCTATCTTTGACAGGAGCTTTTTTAAACTTTGGAGACTAAGATAGAAATCATTTCCTTGGTACAAAGTACAAGGAAATTTTCTTTAATTGTGGTCTTTTATAGATAGCTCTGTTTCATGGTGCATTAATGCCAAAAAGTTTTTTTTTTCCTGAGAAAAAGAATGCTCTATAGTCCTAGGTCTGTACTATCATCCATGAAATGTCTTTCAATGTGTATAAAGTTCTAACATGTTTTGTTCATTTCTTTGGATCTCTTAGATCTTAGTGTTCAATGATTTGCCCCTTTGAATGAAAATAAAGAAGGCCAGAGTCCCCTTTCTCCTTAAGCAGTACCACTGTTTAAAGAATCTGTAAAATCCAAAGGGATCTGTTCTATACATGGTGCTTTGATGGTATGAGTATTGGCAAATAATAACTTGTATCTATACATGGTATCTATATGGGCAAGATCTTCAACTCTTTTGATAAAACTGAATTTTTCTGAGTCAGAAGTTTGACAAATAGTATGTTTCCTTCTGGATTGACCCCTACTTTTAGGACAAAGCCAAACACTATATTGAGTGAAGGGAAAACACATGAGTTTGTGTGTGGAGAAAGCTCTACTTTTGAAGGGGAGCTACAACCAGAAGCATAAAGACAAATTTTACTTTTTTGGACAACTCTAGGATTATTTGAACATGCTTTCATGAGAAAGGTGATCCTTGGAGCTCACATTCAGTTCTGTCTTCTATTTTAGAGCAGCACAGTTAATAGTTTGGGAGTCAAAAGAAACCTGGGTTTGAATTCCAGATTACTGGCTGTTTGACCTTAAGCAGGTTACATAACTTTTGTGTCTCCATTTGCTTACCTGCAAAGTGGAGGTAATATTAGCCCCCATTTTATAGAGTTTGTGAAGATTAAATGAACTGATGCTTGTAAAATGCTTAGTGTGGTGCCTGACACATAATGCAATTCAGCAAATGGGAGTTATTGTTGTTGGTGGTGTTGCTTTCTTTAAGTGGAATTTTGTTGTACCTATGACACTGACCAGCTATGTGACTTTAGGCAGGTCAGTTCACATGTCTGGGTATGAATTTCCTAATTTTTCAAGTAGGGATAATAACAGTCTACCTGAAATTATTGTTGTAACAATTACATAGGATAATCAGTATAAAGCTCATAGCAAAATACCTGTCATAAATAAACAAATAAATATGAATATTATTCTTTTTTTTAAGATTTTATTTATTTATTTTTAGAAAGAGTGGAAAGGAGGGAGAAAGTAAGGGAGAAAAACATAAATGGGTGGTTGCCTCTCATGTGCCCCGCACTGGGGACCTGGCCTGCCACTCAGGCATGTGCCCTGACTGAGAATCAAACCAGTGACCCCCTGGTTTGCAGGCCAGTACTCAATCCACTGAGCTACACCAGACAGCACTGGATATTATCCTTGTTGCTCCCTTTTCTTCTTGACCAATCCACATCTTTTTCTGAAATAAGAAATCTCTTAGCAAGAAGGGAAAATAGAAGTAAGTATGGGGGGCAGAATATGATTGCATTATAGGAATACATGTATACAGAGGAAGGTGGAAAATCCGTGAAACATAATAAATACATCATGACATAATTTATAAATAGGAAAATACTATAAATTCAATTAAAACATTAAAATATATTTTTATTTTCATGCTGTAGGGAATGACAACATAATTCATCAGATATGATTAAGAATGACATTGGATAGCGAAGTGTTGGAAGCAACCTAGGTGCCCATCAGTAAATGAGTGGATCAAAAAACTATGGTACATTTACACAATGGAATTCTATGCAGCAGAAAGAAAGAAGGAGCTCTTACCCTTTGTGGCAGCATGGATGCAACTGGAAAGCATTATGCTAAGTGAAATAAGCCAGGCAGTGAAAGACAAATACCATATGATCTCACCTTTAACAGGAACCTAAACAACAAAACAAAGAAACTAGCAAAATATAACCAAAGACACTGAAATAGAGAATAGTCTGACAGCGTTCAGAGGGGAGAGGGGAGGGAATTTCAGGGGAGAAGGGGAAGGGTTTACAGGAACAAGTATAAAGGACATATGGATAAAAAACTAGGGGCAGGTGGAAATGGGAAGAAGGAAGGGAGGGCAAGGTGGGTGGGGTGGGATGGGAGTAAAAGATAGAAAATTGTGCTGCAACAATGATTAAAATAAAATAAAAAAAAAGAATGACTTGAGCCCTGACTGGGTGGCTCAGTTGGTTGGAGTATCATCCTCTACACTAAATGGTTAAGGGTTCAATCCCTGGTCAGGGAACATACCAAAGTTGTGGGTTTGATCCCTGGTTGGGGAGCATACAGGAGACAACCGATGGATGTTTCTCTCTCCCATTGATATTTTTCTCTCTCTCTCTATCTCTCTCTCTCTCTCTCTCTCTCCCTCCCTCCCTCCCTCCCTCCCTCCCTCCCTCCCTCCTTTCCTCTCTCTCTAAAATCAATGAATATATCCTTGGGTGAGGATTTAAAAGGAAAAGAATGAAATTGAGAATAAAACTTATTCCACGAAGTGGTGAAACAAGAGGATTTCTTAGAGGAATTAATTCCCTAGCCCTTTTCAGGAAATAAAACCCTTGCCCACTTTGAAGTTACTGGAAGGGAGTATTTGATTTCACGTGGCCATTGGCACAATGCAGTTCTTCTGTATCATCTGACTACATAATCTTCACGTGTACTCTTTAAATCCTGTTCATAGATCAATTTCCCCCAAACTAGGTACTCTGTCTAGACATATCAAGGAAGTGTTTGCTGTTTGTGCCATATATGAAAAAAATATTCAGTACTCTCCCCCATTACCACAATTTCTGACTTAAAATGACATATAGAAGAAGAAAAAGAAAGGTCAGATCTAAAATATTAAAGTGCCCACAATCAGTCAGAACTGCCAATCTCATGATTATTCTATTGAATATATTTTTAGAGATTGAAATCTGGTAAGATTTGGTATGTGACAGATATTAATGCTTTAAATGCCCTTTAATTATTTTGAGATAACTTGTAGAACCCATACAACAAACACTCTAGACAGACTGTGTGCTGATTCTAATCAGTAGCCTAAGTATCTAAATAACAAAAAATATATTTCCAAATACTCAAATGGCTTAGTTCTATGGATGGCAGGCCTTTAGAAATCTTGTAAATGTTGTTCATGGTTAAAGTAACATTTTCTTATGAGTGATAGAAAGTTTGATCTGCCTAACTTTCTCTAGAGACAGGTGTAAAGCACTCAATTGCTCTTTATTTTCCTAAGAACATCTATTTCAAACACTCATTCCTGACTGCTCAGATTTTTTATATTGAGTTGTACTAAGAATAGATTTATAGGAAATTGTTGACTGAACAGATTCTAGTTTTTAAATGATTTTGCTTCTGCTGTTATTGGATTTTGATTTCCCAGACTGGTTAGAAATAGAAAACCAAAAGTAAAACTGAAAAGATTCAGGTAGATTAAGTGAAATTTAATTGGACCATAACCCAAGTAGCAACTTGCAGGTGCTCAAAATAATCTTGGGGGTAACCAAAAGGGTTTGATTATAAATAGTTACTTTTTTAGTAGTAATAATCAGTTTGTAAGATGCTGTGTATCTGTATTCAACTCTTTGAGTTATTTTTTTTTCTAAATTGCTTTTTTTACATGGAGACAGAGGTCCTTACTTTGGGCAGTCTCGTGATTTATTTTTAAATTGATTTTCATCTATATTTGAGAAGAAAGTAGATGGTTTACCAGAAAACAAGTGATTAGTGAAAGGGATGCGTATGGATTTCCAGAGTTGCAATAAACTCACAGGTGGTAGTAAATTGTGGTTCCTAGCTTTGATTTTGGGGTGGGGGTATGTGGGGATGTTTATTGTTTACAAGGGAACACCACACTTTAATGAATGCTTTTTAGTGCCTATCACTAATGCAGCCATTTAGAAAGGGCAGAAATATTTGTTATGCATTTTTATTTACACATTACATTTTTTTGTTGTTAAATGATACATGGTGCAGTGAATACATAATGGATGTTATACTGCCACCTCTTGGTTATGTAAATGAGGATCTCTGCAGTCATAATTTTCCATATTCAAATAGAAAAGTATAAGTGCTTAAAAGTCAACTAAGTTTTTTTCTATTTTGGTTTAGGAAAAACAGTTGTAAATAAATATCTATGCATGTGTGAATGCTTTAAGAGCTCCTAAAAGGTATATTATCTATGCATTAAAATATATCAGTGCTTATGAAATGACAGTGACATTTTGTACTGTAGCATTCTAGAAAGCAATGTTCAGACTTGGAATAAGTTTAGAATTGTTTACAGTATCTTTCATTCAGTCAAGATCAACTTAATCCAATATTTGTTTAAGTATAATCTAAAACATAGATATCCAGTTATTTTCTTTTTCTTTCTTTTTTTAAAAAAAGCATTTGCTCCTCATTTTAATCAATTTTAATCACTTTAGCAAGGTGTTAGACAACCAGATGACGAGCCAGAAAAGCTGGCATTTTCTTAGTAAAGAATGTCTAAAACCTTGACTGAAATGGAATTTTGTGCCCCAGGAACAAAAAAGCTAGGTGGCTATTTTTTTTTCCTTCACTAGTGTAGGGAGGAGCTTATAAAGAAAATATGCAGGGTAATATTCCTGTGGTTCAGTGGATACTAAAGTCAGTTACTAATTTCCACAAAAATGGAAAGAACTAAGTACAGTGTTACATCAGTATCACCATTTGAATAAATGTTTTACTATTTTAATAACAGGTCTTGTTCCACATGGCTTATATTTTACCCAGCCTCTCTACATTAATTAATACACATGATCACATAGTTTCCTTGACAACTGGAGCACATAATGCAGTCAGGAAGAATCCACCACCTTTTTCTGTCACATAGTCAATGGTGCTCTTATTTAAGTCAAGCAATAATATTAATATTATGCGAGTATTAATATTATGTCCAGACACAAAGGTGACTGCTGACCCTGTCAGCAGAATGGATGCACACTTGGTGACTGGTGAGAGCAGTAATGACGGTCATTCATATCTGCTTGCCTGTTTCCCCTGGCAACTAAACACTGGCCCAGAATTGGGGACAGCATGTGTGACTCTAGAATAGGTTCTATTCTATGCAAAAGTGTTAGTGAGGAAAAAAATCAAAACCAGAAAAGACCTTTTAGACCATCTAGTCCTTTAAAATGTGAAAACAAGTTCTTTAAAATGTGAAAACAAGAGCCTTGAGAAAACATGTGAATGGTTCATCTAGAAAATGGATGACAAAGCAGGACCAGAAGTCTGGTCCTCTAGCCACAAAGCCAGCGTCCTTTTATGCCACTGTGCTGTGTCTGTTCTCTTTAGTTCTTCTTTAAGCCTTCATGTGTCTTCAGTTGAGATCTGATTTCTTCAGAGTAGCTTTCCAGTTATAAGTGGTAAAGGTGTTTAAACCACAGTCCCTTACTCAATGCCCTGATCTGTGAGTCCTGTTGCTTTTGGCAAATGATTATAAGTACAGGGGCAGCACCTAGGTCAGGGGTATTTTTCAAATCCAGGACATAACCTCTTTTGATTTTAGAAATAAGTGGGTACACCTCAAATGATAATTTCAGGCAATTCTCCAAAGAAGAAGTTTAAAAACAGACCTGTAAGCTTTACATAGCTAATGGGAAAACTGCCACCCAGAGAAGTGGATAAGTGCCTTGCACAGGTCTCACAGCAGGATTGTGGCTAGTGGTGGCTGGCACTTTTTCTGCAGCATAATGATACCTGCATTATCGCTCTAGTACATAAACTGATAGGGCATTGGAAGAGTTTTTAAACTGTTAAAGAAAATTTGAGACTATAGGTGCTTCATAGAGGTTTATTGACCCTGAAGGGATGCCCATTGTGTAAGATGGCAGCTGGAAGAAGGGGTACTGATTTTCTTGAATTGAATTTCCATCAAATAGCAGGTTTCCCAGCTTCCCACTGTTCTCATTGACTGACCTCAGACCTGAATGAGTGTTGCAGAGGATTTAAGATATCCAAATAAATTATCTCTAACTTATCCAGCTGTGCTATGTTTTTCTGGCCTCATAATTAGCACCTGGACCCCAAACTATGGAATAACATAGTATGTTTGTTGGAACGACTCAATTTACACAGGCCACAGAAGCAACAAAGAGTCTCAGGCAAGGGACTATAGATTACTCATGTTTCATGCTATAATTTTGCATTGGCCTCTGAAGAAGCAATTATTGCAGTGATTGTGATGCAGAAAGGGATTCTTTAGGTTATTTGGCAGTCACACAGAGTTGGAAAGGGAAGAGCTTTGAACTTCAGGTAATGAAGGTCTCCCTGAGTCAGTTAATGTGCATCATTCTCATTTGCTTGGCAACCAGCTGGACAGGGGCCACGCAAGGCCAGCCAGAGCACATTGCTTCCATTAAGAGAGGTGAGGCACATAGATAGTGCTGTGGAGGAAGTGGCCATTTGGGGGCTGGGTCACTATTCTAAACCTACATGTTAAAAATGTCATTATGGTATTTAATTACTGGAACAAGAGAGAGAAAGAGAGAAACTGTGTATGTGTGGAAGATATATGTGAAAGTGTATTTTGAATGGTGTGTGGGAGTGTGATGTTGTGGGCCTGTCTGTGTTGTGTGTCTGTCGCTGTCTTTGTCATTTTGGTAAAGCATTGTGAAAGGATGTGCACTATAGGATGTGTGTGACATATATGTTGAGGGGGGCAGGGAGGGGGACATTCCGTATACCAATAGTTCAGCTAGGTGAAGAGAATGGTAATTAGCATTCAGTAGTGAGATAGCTGAAGGGCATTGAGGGGCCTGATATTTTGGGCTTTCTGGAACTTTAGGACTAGACATCATCTTAATGAGAAATTCTGGACCTTTATTATCTTGCAGACCACCAATAATAATAGTTACAATTTATTGAGCATTTACTATGTACCAAGTACTATGCTAAACTCTTTCCAAGTATGAGTTCTTTTTATTCTTTTAACAATGCTGTGAGGTAGGCAATATTATTACCAGGTTTCTGTGGATGAGGAAATTGAAGATCAGGGTGTTTAAGTAACTTCCCCAAGGCCACTCAACTAATAAATGGCAGAGCCAGAATTTGACCCAGGCAACCTGGCTACATAGCCCATGCATTTTTGCTACTAGCCTCTACTGTCTTTATCTATCACCTCCCTATCAAAACCCACTTGTTCTGAGGATTCAAACCCTCTCCTTTTACAAATGAGGAAATGGAAGCCAGGAGAGGAGAAGCTGCTTGCATGGGATGCAAATGGCCATTGGTAGGGCCTGCTATTCACACACACCCTGTTCTTTCTTTGATGTTGGGAAGCCAGTTTCCTGGGTGAGGCACCTCCTCCATGAGCACCATACACAATTTTGGTCTTAATGTCATCAGCAGCCTTAATTGTAGGAACTTGAGCACAGTTGTTCAGGAACAGTCTTTTTGTTGGTTTGAAGGCAAATGGAATAATTCTATTTTTCCCTTTCATTATTAATGTAGTGAATGTCAGTATATTTTGTTAAAGGCTGCACATATATGCACCTTTCAAAGTACCCCAATCTACTAGCCTTGGAGTATTGGGGGTAAAGGAAGTTTGATAAATCTAGTGAAACACCCCAGAGAAGGTTATTGCCTTTTTTTAAATAGTCAAAGTACTAAGGCAGGATCTGTGATAAGACCAGAGGCTAAGCTATAGGAATATGAAGATTCACTTATGAATGGTTCTTGGTGATATGACAAAATGAAATGAAGTATAAGGAACTGCAAAATTTCTTTTTAACTTGAAATTTTATACCACGTAGTCATGTATGTGTGATAAGAAAAACAGGAACACAAATTTTTGATCAATGTTTTTGACCATCTTAACTGCCAAATTGTGTGGACTGCAAAGATGCTGGAATCATTTATGCATGAATTAGGCAAGGCTGCCCACATCAAAATTGAGCTGCCTAGGGGTGAATTAGCCCTAGCAGTGGTTGTGAGATATTTCCTCCCTAAATTTTTTGACAGTATATGGCCCATCTAGTTGTCTACTACCTTGGAAATATGGTATTATCAACCAAGAAGCATTCTAGACTTGTAAGAAATAGATACAAAGCCCAACTTGTGAATGGGGAATGCACATTATGCATTTTATTCTGGACATGTGGCAAATGAGCCCCCAGATGAACTCACTATATAAATCAGTAGATGAACTAACTTTCCAGAAGACCATCAGAACATCCATGGAAGATTAAAAGAGGCTTATTTAACAGTATAACCATTAACCCTGACTGGTGTGGCTCAGTGGATTGAGTGCTGGCCTATGAACCAAAAGGTCGCGGGTTCAATTCCCAGTCAGGGCATATGCCTGGGTTGCAGGCCAGGTTCCCCAGCTGGGGGTGTGCAAGAGGCAACCAACTCATGTATATCCCACACATTGATCTTTCTCTCCTTCTCTCTCTCCTTCTCTTCCCCTCTCTCTAATAAATAAATTAAAAAAAAGAGTACAACCTTCAAGAATGATTAGACTCCTCACCTCAAACCAGCAAACAGGACAGAAGACTGGCAGTTCTGGTAGGTGCAGGCTCCTCTGGTTAAAAAAAAGGTTTCAGTAAGAGTTATACCATATGGTTCTTGACTTTTAAAATTTTACTTATATGTGGGATATAAAATTAAAAGCAACAAATGAACAGACAAGACAAAAAAAACTCATAGAGGGGCCACAGTATGGTGGTTGCCAGAGAAGAAGGGGGGAGGGGAAAGTTAAAAAGGATAAAGGGGAGATAAGTGGTGACAGAAGATTTAACTTTGGGTGAGAAACACACAATAAAATATAAAATTGTACACTTGAAACATGTATAATTTTTTTAACCAATGCAATCCCAATAAATTTAATTTCTATAGTTCTACCAGGGTAACTGCCCATAGAAATATGCTGGCAAGAAATGGAGGGGGTGAGGGGGAGAAAGATTGACAGTAGCTTCTGACCTACAGGGAAAATACAATTTTAAACATTTCTTTATTTCTTCTTTAAAAACAACAATAAAAAGAATTTAACATCAGCTGTCAAGAAATAGAAGGACAGGAGGAAGACGAGTACAAGGGATTTGGAAGTAGGTGGAAATTCCTCCCAAATAGTTTTATTTTGGATCATTAGGCTAATATTCAGAAAGATGATAGATTTGTAGCTAAGAAATTATGCTCCTAAAATTCTAATTGTTATTTAAAATAATAAGAACTTAATATCATGGTTGTTAGTTAATCATTTTGATAGCTTTCAACACAAGAAATATCATCTATTCTCTGTAAGGTTTTATGTTCCTTTTGATCCATTTCTTTGTGCATTTGATAACTCCTACAGTTAAAAAACAATCACTACTGCTTATTCTATTAAATAAGAAAAAGTTGAAGCTATTGTACATAAATCTTGGAAAAATAAACAATTATACTAACCTCAAAAGCTTGAGTGGCAATCAATGGTATTCAAATACATCATCTCATTTGAGTCTGACAAATACCCTTTTAGATCTTTAAGACGGACACTGTAATTTCCATTTTAGATAGAAAACTAAGGGCCCAAGACATGAAATTACTTACTAAGATCATCTTCTAAGTGGTAGGGCTAAATATAAACTGGGTTTTTAACTCTCTACCACTAGTTATTGGAAAGCAGATTTCTACTGAGTAAGGTGAATTGGCCATTCATCTCCCCACTCTCCTCAACCCAATATCGGGACTTTACATGAGGCTAGGAAGAATAGTTTGTATGAGAACAGCTCCCCTGACTCAATAGGCCATGGCTTCATCCAGAACCAGCTACATAACTTTTGAGGTCAAGTGCAAAATGATAATCCAGGGCTCCTTGTTCAAAAATCATTAAGATTTTCAAAAAAGATCTAGCAGAACATTCAGCCAAGTCTGGGGCCCTTCTAAGCATAGGCCCTTTGTGACTACACATGTTGCATGCCCAGGGAGCTGGCCCTGGCCCCACACACAGCAGAGGCTGTAAGAGTTTAGGAGGCTTCTTTTCAGGTACCACTCTATCAGGAAAATGACCAGAGTGTGCCTGACATGGCTAGCTCACAGAATCTAAAAGAGACTGTGGGGGAAGTTTCTGTTTCCCCAAATATATAGTAGAGAAAAGTAAGGTGAAAAAAAATTTGAAGCTCCAATGAAGACATCTGTGCAAACACAAATGGAAGTGACAAGAGATGATTAAATATGATGTGAGACACTTATGAAGTACTCAAAGAATATCTTTCAAAGGGCTAACAGGATGGAAGCTCTGCTTAGTCACATAACCACCCCCATCCCCTAACGCCAACAGGTATTGTAATACAGAAATATGAGAATATATGAATCATGCAAGTAAGTGATTCCAAGTAGCTCAGAACTTGGTATCAATCTCTTTGGAGGAAGACACAATTTCTTGCTAGGTAGAATCCTCCAAAGGTTTAGCCAAGGCATTTTCTCAAAGTGTCCACTTCCCCAGGTTTCACAAATTTCATGTCAGCCGCAGGGTTTGTTACAACCTACTGATGGCTCCCATCAAAGATTCTGTAGGGTTGCTACCATTGAAACTAAAAGTTACATGGAACCTGGGAGTATGGCACTACATAACGGGAACAAAAATAGCTCCTTTCCTATTAAAGCTGAAACAACTATCTTGAGAATCAGTTAAAAATTGAGACATGGGGTTGAAGCCAACCTAAATATGAAATCCCCGTCTGCTACTTATAAACTTTGTGATCTTGGCTGTCACTAGTCTTTCCAACATCGTTTTCCTTCCATGTAAAGTGAGAATAATTCCTATCTCATTAGGATATTGTAAGGAATGAATGAGATCATTAATGTATACAAATTGCTTAGCATGGTGCTTGGCAATTGGTAGGGATACAATAAATGCAACTGATATTATTATTGGAAGAAATAAATAAGTGTTGCCACTATTAAGGCCAGATCTTAAAGCCCATTTTATCTCCTCTTGAGACGTATGATGATCTTAAAAAATATCAACACTATATATATTTGGTATGCCAAATCTCAGGCTTGTAAAATATAACTGGGCCTTTTAACAGGTTATGTGATTTTGCTGTTGTTTAGAGAGAGTATATGGAGTCATAACAAAATTGCATCAATGCAGCATTTTATTTTAAAGCCTATTTTACATTTTTGTTTATTTTGGTGAGTTTTCAGTTAAAACACATTCAATTAACATATAAGTTTTAATGACAGTTATATAAGTAACTAATGACAATCTTATAAAATAAATTATATGTTGGGATCAACTGTGAAAGGGAACATGGAAGATAAAAAGGGTTGTACAGTCAGGGACAAGAGCTTATTTTTAAAAATTTACTTTAATGTTATAGAATTGTTAATTTAGAAATACATGGTATTTTAGGTATTTTTAGGTTTAAAGAAGGAAAGAAATTCACAGGAATATAAAATACTTTTACTCATGCATGATTAAGAGAATAAATCAATAGTTGCCTTGTTCTTATATTTCCTTTAAAACATGAAACTGGAAGAAGAGTTTGAATGCCCCAAATCACTGAAGAGTTGCGTATTGATTATAAGTAAACAACATCCTTTGATCTTTGCTTTTAAAATGTAGTATATTGTTTTCCATAAATATCCACACCAAAACAAGGGCTTCAGTTTTACCTATTTCTTCTTCCTGAAATTCACATCTTCAGGCTTTGTCTCCAGATGCACATCTACACCATCATTTCCCCACCATCACTAAAACTAACAATCCACACCTGGAAGTCAAATGAATACTTCTAAACAACTTTTTATAAATTTTATCTCTCTATTTTTCCTTTCAAAGACCTTCAGTTGCATCCAGGTGGCTATAGAATAAAGTACAAATCCCTTACTTAATGTATCATCCATGGCCTTTTACAGTGGACCCCTTTTTTTTTCAATGTTATCTCCTACACTCTCAGAATAAACTAAATGTCCTTCCTTCATGCCTGATTCACCCTCCACTTCTCTGTTTCCTAGATGTTCTCCAAGGAGCAGCTTGTGATGAGCATTCTGTAGGAAAACACTCCCTTCTCTTTAGGCACTTGGTTTGCAGGTTGGCACTCAGTACACTGAGCTACACCAGCCAGGGCTCTTTAGGCACTTGGGATGTCTGCTTTTACCACTCTTCTGCACACTCAGGCACCTGAACATTCTTGGACCTGAGTACTTGCTGTCTGCATGCATGGCCTTAATCCCCATGCTGGCATGGATGCCTCCTTTTCTCCCCATCTAACAGAGCAGGCATACACCAATGTTTGTTGATGACAGTGGTGGAGCAATTGTGAAAAACATTGATGAAGAAATAACCCTAATCTTTTCCCTTATGCACCCCAACCTCTTATCTACAGTTTCTGTTTAAACATAGGATTGTGTACTTGCTGCCATGTTACTTGTAATTGTTACCAAGGCATTTTCTTACATGCATGTTATCTTCCTAACAAGAACCTCAGCTCCCTGAAAGCAAGCATGACTCTTTCTTTTGTTTTTCTTTTCACATAATGTTGGACTTGGCAGGGCCAATCCAGAGTTTTAGTTAAGACTTTTTGCCTAACTAATCATATGTAATCAAGAAGTAAGGCATGGAAAGCACCTGAAAGGATGAGGGTATTTGCCAAAGTCCTTATATACCTCCTTCCAAGTTATATTATTTTCACTGGCAATGGTACATCCAGCAGCTTGACACAAAGACATTTCTTAATAAAAATTTTAATGTCTCCCTCCTTTATTGATGTGTGACTGAGTCATGGTAGTAGTAGAATTTTTTGGAAGGTAAAGTGTTGTACTTGAGGTAGAATGTAACTGAAGCTGAAATGCATTTAATTAAGGAGAGCTTTCCCGAGGGAGTAAGATCAAAGCTGGGATTGGGGCCACCAGTATGATAGAGTGAGAAAAGCCCTAGACTACAAGGCAGGAAGCCTGGGCTTTTACACCTGTTTATGTATTGACTGAATCTCCTGAAACCTCTAATTTTATTTGTCAAGTGAGAGGGTTGCTCTTGCTAAGGTTTATAGGATCTCAGAATTCTTTTTCTTTTGCTTAGATAGACTTTTTATTTTTTTTAATTTTCTCAACTTGTTCAATTATAGTTCACATTCAATATTATTTTTTGTATTAGTTTCAGGTGTATAGCATAGTGGTTAGACAACCATATACTTTACAAAGGGTTCCCCTGATATTTCTCCATCAGATATTATTGTAAAAATCTTCCAATGTCTACATCAATGGGCCATTAAACGTCCTCTTGTATATCTTTCGTGGAGGAGATCTCACAACCTATCTAGAAAGCTCATTCACTTTTCATGCATCTCTAACTCTTGCACAAACTTGTTTCCTCAAATGTTGTCCTTTCTACCTTTAAACTCTAGAAACTGAATGAGATGACTAGCGTAAACTAGTAGATCTAACTGGAAGCCACATTAGGCACAGGAGAATGGACAACATGGTAGAAGGCGAAAAATCAATAACCCTGAAAGAAGTGAGTTCAAAAAAGGGAAAGGGTAGAAGAGGACAGAAATATCAGATTCTATACAGAGAGGGGTCAAAAGGCAAGAAAACTGTGGGGAAGAATCATGCCATGCAGGAGCTGCTAAGACTAGGAGGATAAGACCAAAAAGAGCTACATTTCATTGACATAGGGTGGACCATGAGTGCCCTCACTGACAGCAGCAGTTACTTCTACCTCCCCTATTTTCTGAGTACATTGCTGAACATGTATCAGCTCTCAAGTAAATCTGAAACCTAGTTCACAACCTCTGGTAATGTGTGTAAATTATCAGGTTTGCTTCCTGCTGTGATTTCATTAATTTGGCAAAATATCTAAGTGAAGATTTTGAAATATTCTAACAAATTCAGTTGCAGCAAAACCTTCAATCATCCAAACTGCACTATTTTAGCTTGTTGAGAACATTGATCAATGGGTACTTGGGCTCACAGTAGTTATTTCTGCCTTCAGACTATCATTTTCTCTTGTGATTTTCGTCACCCTGTTGACAGTGTCCCTGAGTCACTTGCTGTCTGAATGTGCACATCAGCTGTGTGGGAGGCAATCTCTAGAGATGCTGAGGGAAGACAGCCTGAAATGAAATATTTTCTACAGCAATCTGAACAGGGCTGCCTGGAAGGTGGTGGGGTTCTTTGTGTGTCAGGAAAAAGAAGCAGGATAGAGGGAGGGAGCTATTTACTGAAACCCTTGCTGCTATGTGCCAAGAACAGTGCTAACTGCATGTATTTTCTCATTTACTGTCCAAAAAACTGCTATAAGGTGAGTGCTATTAGTGTCCCCATCACATATTATAGTAATAAAGGCAAAAAATCAGATATTACAGGAAGGTGTTCTGTAACTATACTAAGGAAAGAGGACAAAGAGGTTCAGCAACTCATCATGGCATTGAGTGATCTAGTAGGTAGTTCCACCTCCATGTGCCTTCCAGTTCACCACTCTGCTTTGACCTGTTGCTTTGTCAAGGCCACCTCTGAAGAAATCCCTCTAGTTCCTACCTAAGCCATCGGGATTGATTTCCAAAAAGCTAGTTTGACTGAATGTGTCTTTTCTAGCACTTGCTTTAGGTTTCTGTAGACAGAGCCAGGGATTTCAGAAAAAAAAAATGGATGATTTTGCCCTCTTCTAGTTCTGTGAAGCTTGGAAGCCTTCAGATTTTTCAGACACAAGGGGTCAGACTGCAATCTAAATATGAAAGCCCCATGAGTTTAGGCATAGAAAACTGGCAACTGCTACTAGAAGCTCTACTCTTCCATCCATGAGGCTGACATTGACCCTAACCATGCCTTACACAACTTTTAGCTTATAAAGCGGTGGAGTGAGTGAAATAAAGCCCAATTCCTCTGCCTGCCTTGAAGCTTGGGCTTGGCCATGACCAGTCTTTGTGGCATTTGTTCAGAGATTTGGTAGAAGCTATAAGTTACAGTGTCCCTCCCCCCACCCTTACCAGCTCAATTAGAATCAAGGACCTGATGGCG
>PVIA01016489.1:0-18722 GCA_004024845.1 Tonatia bakeri | reverse complement strand
AAAAAAAACATTAAAATGGAGATAGAAAATGTAAAAAAGAACTAGGAAGAAATGAAGAATATAATAACTGAAATGAATACATAGGGGAAATCAACAATAGATTAGATGAAGCAGAGAATTGAACCAGTGATTTAGAAGATAATGTAGTGGAAAACACTCATTAAAACAGCAAAAAGAAAAAAAATTCAAAAAATTAGGACAGTTTAGTGGGATTTGGGGACACCATCAAGCATAACAACATTTGCATCATGGGAGTACCAGAAGCAGAAGACAGAGAGCAAGGGATTGAAAACCTATTTGAAAAAAAGAATGACTAAAAACTTCCCTAACCTTGTAGAGGAAATAGATGTACAGGTCCAGGAAGCACAGAGTCCCAAACATGGTAAACCCAAAGAAGCCCATGGCAAGACACATCACAATTAAAATGTCAAAAGTTAAAGATAAAGAGAGAACCTTAAAAGCAGCAAGTGAAAGACAGTTAGTTACCCACAAGGGCACTCCCATAAGACTGTCAGCTAATTTCTCAACAGAAACATTTCCAGCCAGAAGGGACTGGTGTGAAATTTTCAAAGTAATGAAAAGTAAGAACTTACAATAAAAAATATTGGGTTGGCCAAATGGTTCATTCTGTTTTTTAAGTAAAAATAAAAGACACATTTCTCATTTTCACCAATAACTTTATTGAACAATGTATTAACCATTTTGTTCCACTACCTTCTGCCATCTTTCAGACTATTTTGTAAGCCCACCTTCCAAAACTTTTTATCTTTTTAAGCAAAGAACTATTCCAGATACCTACTATGGTCTTCCAAGGAATTAAAGTTTTTTCCATTAAGAGAATCTTGTAAAGAGCAAAATAAATGGAATTCTGAAGGTGCAATGTCTGGTGAATATAGCAGATGAATCAGAACTTCCCAGCCAAGCTGTAACAGTTTTTGCCTGGTCATCAAAGAATCATTCAGTCTTGCATTATCCTGATGGAACATTATGCATTTTCTGTGACTAATTCTGGATGCTTTTTGTCAAGTGCTGCTTTCAGTTGGTCTAATTGGGAGCAGTACTTGTTGTAATCATTTGGTTTCCAAAAGGAGCTCTTAATAGAGGGATCCCTTCCAATTCCACTATATACATAACATCACCTTGTTTGGATGAATACCGACCGGCCTTTGGGGTCATTTTGCTTGCCCCATGATGTCTCCCATTCCGCATTATTGTAAAGTATCTACTTTTCACTGCCCATCACAATTTGTTTTTAAAATGGAACATTTTGATGATGTTTATGTAGCAAATTGCTTGTGGAAATATGGTCAAGAAGGTTTTTTTTTTTCACTTAATGTGGAACCCAAACATTAAACTGATTAACATAACCACACTGGTGCAAATGATTTCAGTGCTTGATTTGAATATTTTGAGTATGTCAGCTATCTCCCACATGGTGTAATGGTGATTGTTCTCAGTTAATGTCTTGATTTGATGTCTCTCAACTTCAACTCATCTACCCGACCGTGGAGCATCATCCAGCAAGAAATCTCCAGCACGAAACTTCAGAAACCACTTTTGACAATTTGATCAATCACAGCACCTTCTCCATACACTGCATAAATCTTTTCTTGCATTTCAGTTGTGTTTTTACCCTTCTTGAAATAATAAAGCATAATATGAAGCCTCCATCTTCGATATTAAAATAGCTACACAAAACTTCACCAATTCTTATAGCTTTTTTAAATGCATGCTGATATGACAGCTGTCACAATGCAATCTAACAATATTGTTTTGAATGACGTTAAAGACAACTAAGTGCTGCTAGAGCCATCTTACAGGGAAAAAACCAGACAAAGTTCCTGGCCAACCCTGCAAGGCTATCATTTAAAATTGAAGGAGAAATAAAGAGCATCCCAGACAACAAAACCCTACAGCAGTTTGCTATCACCAAACCAGTATTACAAGAAACGTTAAAGTGTCTTCTTTAATAAGAAGAAAGATAGAACAAAAAGGGGAAGATAGTTAAAAGAAAAAAAATGGCAATAAATGTGTACCTATCAATAGTTACTTTAAATATAAATGGCTTAAATGCTCCAATCTGATGTGGACTCTGGCCAGTGGTGTTGTGGGTTCAGTGAACAAATTCACACAGACTACAGAAGTCCTGTGGAGAAAAAGGGATGGCTCAGCCACTTTCTGAGAGAGAAGGGCCTCAACCCTTGCCTGGACAAGCTTTTATTGGCTTTCTAATAGCACACATCAAAGAAGGTCCTCATTCATTATGCTCAGGTTTGCTTTAGGTGATTACTTTTTACAGATAACAAAGGATGTTACTTATTATTTCTTACAGATTAACAAGGAAAGAATGTTGCAAATGCAAAGGAACTATAAGAATGATTGGTCTGGTTGCACTCCCTCCTTGGGAGAATTATCACAGACTTCAGGAAGTTACTTTAAAGATATGCAGTAAACATTTGCTGCTTCAACTCAGGGTGAGTTTTAGCAAAAACAAGCCTCAAAACATCCTAGGTATGATGTGGGTCTGGTTTCCCACAGGAAAGCCAATCTGTAGGTTTGGCTTCCTGTGTGCCGACTCATGCCTGCTGGTTTTCCGATAGGGTTGGGCTACATTTGCCATTGCCAGGCAGATTGGTTCCCTATACCAATCAAAAGACAGAGGGTGACTGAGTGAAGAAGACCCATACACATCTGCTGACTATAAGAGACCCACTTCAGACTGAAAGACACACAGACTGAAAGTGATGGAAAAAGAAATTTCATGCAAATAAAAATGAAAAAACACCGGGGTAATAATACTAATATCAGACAAAATAGATTTTAAAACAAAAAGTATAATAAGAGACAAAGAAGGCCCCAGCAATTCCACTTCTGGGTACTTAGCTGAAGAAACTCAAAACACTAATTTAAAAAGACATATGCATACCTATCTTCACTGTGGCATTATTTACAATAGCCAAGATATGGAAACAACCTAAGTTCCATCAATGGACAAATGAATAAAGAAGACGTGATACATATATACAATGCCAGATTGCTCAGCCATAAAAAAAGAGTGAAATCTTACCATTTGTAACAACATGGATAGACCTAGAGGATATTATGTTAAATGAAATCAGACAAAGAAAGACAAACACCATAATTTCATTTATATGTGGAATCTAAAATATAAAAATAAATGAATAGACAAAGCAGAAACAAAGTCAGATACAGGAAACATTTTGATGGTCACCAGAAGGGAGGGATTTAGGAGGCTGGGCACCAAAAGGGAAGAGATTAAGATGTGCAGATTGCCAGTTATGAAAACAGTCGCAGGGATGCACAGCATGGGGAATGCAGTCAGTGTTACTGCGATAACTATGTACGGTATCAGATGGGTAGCAGACTTCTCAGGGGCTCACTTTGCAGGTTATGTCTAATCACTATGTTGTATACCTGAAACTAATATAATACTGTATATTAACTGCAATTGAAAAATTAAAAAAATTAAAGTTAATATGTATTTCAAAGCTCTAATAAATAAAGAGTATGGCACTGGCATAAAAATCCACAGAGACATTAAAGGACCATAGTTTGGTAACACAGACTAAATTACATGGGGAATTAGAAAGGTTTTGGAAGGGTTAGCTGTGTGATGTGCTGGGGAGGCTGAACTCTAGGCCCAGGAAAACTTTGGCTTCTCACCTGCTCCCTTGTCCCCAAAGATCCCTGCATTCCAAGTGAGAGGTGGTTATACCAGGGTCTGCTGGACATAAAAGGACCTGCAGTCTGGGTCAGTGGACCAGTGTGGACAGTGGCTGATGACCAGAGGGGCTTCCCTAGGTGCTGACTCATGTAGGACCTCAGAATCTTTGCATAACTCTCAAGTTAGGGAAAAACAAACAGTTTTATAATTCTCAAAATAGAGAGCCCTTGTAATGACCAAGACTGAATTTCCCATTTGCCCTGTGGGATGTGTGCTTTAAGTCTAAAATAAATTTTCTTAAAATTAAGCCTGATCTTTATTCACAAAATCTTTTTTCATACAAACAAAAAAAGTATTAAAGAATGATAAAATTGTTAACTCTGTTCTTACTCCCTAGCCTGAGAAATAGAATATTATTAGTACCTCCACATTTATTTACATACCCCTGATCCTAGAGGGAACCATCATTCTGAATTTTGTGTTGATGCTTCTTTTAGCCTGTAAATGTATCCCCAAGCAAAATATTATTTAGACTTTGTATGCTTTTTTACTTTTTATAAATAGAATAATATAGTAATTATTTTTTTCTATTCAGCTTTATCTTTTTGATAATCATGATACTCTGCTGGTATGAATGTGACAGTGAGTGTGACACAATTTAATCATCTGTGCTTCTGTTAATAAAGACTTAGATGATTGTCAGGTTTTGACTACAAGGAACAACACTACTATGAATATTCTCCTAGATGTCTTTCCCTGTACATGAGTAAAAACTTCTCCATATACACACTTTGGAATGAGCTTATGATCAACATTTCTAGGTAAGACCCATCTCTCTTCCAAACTGGCTTTATTAATTCACACCCCTGACAGCCATGTATGTGAACTCCCATGCATCTACCTCCTTAGAAGATTTGAGATGGTCAGACTCTTAAGCTAAAGAAAAAAAATGCCTCTTCATGGCATCTATGCTTCCATGCCTATACCCTTTCTTAGGGAAGAGAAAAACCTCATGACATAGATTTGGAAGAGTTTTATAAAGGAAGTAAAGTTCTCCCTAAAGTTCAAGGCTAGATCTGAAATTTCCAGGGGGCTAGGGACCCACAGACCACCCAGTGTCTATTCAAGGAAGCATGCTGCATGGCCTGTACCCAGTGCAATTGTCCACTGATTGTTCCAGAACAAATGATGCTCCTCTGTATCCTTACCCATCCTTGCCCTATCAATAAGAAAGGATTAAGTGGCACTACAAAGCATCACTTCCAAGCAAACTGGGGAAATCTTTGCAGGTGGATCCCAAGAGGAAATGCCAAATCTAAAGCATGTTGAATATTCCTGATACAGTGGCATCCTGTCCCACTTTTCACAGACAATTACTTTCATCTCAGGTAATCTTGTCCTCAGATACATATATTCTTTACAGTTTATCTCTCATTTGCCCCTTTTAGCTGTTTTGGGAAACTCTCATGTTCTGGCAATGAGATCATATGAATAACCAGTTGCATTAGGGAATCCAAAGCAGGATTTTTTTTTTTAAAGATTTTATTTTTATTTATTTTTAGAGAGGGAAGGGAGAGGGAGAGAGAAAGAGAGAAACATCAATGTGCGGTTGCTGGGAGACATGGCCTGCAACCTAGGCATGTGCCCTGACTGGGAATCGAACCTGCGATGCCTGGTTCGCAGCCCGCGCTCAATCCACTGAGCTACACCAGCCAGGGCCAAAGAAGGATTTTAAGGCCTTCCTGGAAGCCCATTTATAAAGCTATCTGTAGAGAAAAAAAATAGACTTCAAGTTTGGAAGAAAAAACACAGTTGGGACTTCATATTTTGAAACTAGAAAAATTTATTGCTCTTAGCTTGGCTTATCCTATAAATCTTGATCATTGTTTAATGCAACCTAAAAAACAAAATGAAAAGTGAATATGTTTTAATACAATTAGAACTGTGAAAGTGTACAAGCCAAAGAAAATAGGAAAGAGTTTAGGAAATTTCTATGTGACTCTGTAAATGAAGCTTTTTCATAATTTAAAATAAAACCCAAATTCAATATAATAACTGTATCCTTGATGTATTTATAACCCACCCTCTCTTCTACTTCTCTTGCTATCCTCTATTGATATCCTTATCCTTCCTGCAGGATCTTCTTCCTGTAGCCACCCCTTAAATGCTGGATTTCTAACAGTTTCACTCTGAGCCCCCTCCTTTATTCTGCATGCTCTCTTAGATGCCTTACTCACCCTCTTAGCTTCGCTTGGCCCATGACTGCTGAATTCTTATCTCCTGCCTGGACCTCTCTCCTGTCTTCTAGTTCTGTGTTGTACATCAACTGGCCTTTGGCTATTTTCACCTGCATATCTCAGTCACCTGAAATTCAACGTGTCTACAACTGAAGCCATCATTTTCACAAAATCTACTTTCTGTTCTTTTGTTCCTCAACTCAACAAATGGTGAAGCTCAAAAGTCCAGCTGCCCAAGGCAGAAATCTGGGCATCATCCTTGAATTCTTTCTCTTCCTTATTCTCCCAGTCAATATCAAATCTCAGTTCTACTCATTTCTGATGTGTGTACCCTGGTAATTTTGCACCTGGATGACTGTAATAACCTCATAAGTGGTCTCCTGTTTCCACTTCTGACCACTTAAATCCTCTCTCCACTTTCTAAGCACACACATCTAATCCTTAAACCCTTTCAACAAGTCCCACTGCACTTAAGTCCAAAATCTCTAATGTGACAAGAGAGCCCTTTATGCATTTTTCCAGCTGCACACCATCTTCCTAGCTTCCTGCAACCCAGCCACAACACTGTACTATGTTAGTTCCTTGAAAGCATCTTCCTGTCTCTATCCTCTGGGTTTATCTCAGCTGATAAACTTCCTTAAACTTCAATTCCTTGAGGAGGCATATCCAGGCTGGGTCATGTTTCCCTCCCCTGTCCTCTCAGCACCTTCTCCAATGGCCTATGGCCCCCAAAGGGCAGGAACCCAACCTGTTTTGTTCACTGGTATTTTCTAGCACCCTGCATAGTACCAAAACATTTAATAAAAGTTTTCCCACTGACTGATTATCACCCAGTTTTTCCAGCTCCACCTCTGAAAAGCTTTTAAAAACACCATTTGCTATTGTCAAACATCCATGTCAGCTCTGCCTGGGTGACTACAATAGTTTCACGAAGTGCTTCTGTTCACTCCATTCTCTGTTATATGCTGTCACTCCATTCTCTTTCATATGCTGTAGCCAGATGGCCTTTCAATAATGAAGTTCTAATCATATTGACCTTCAGTATAAAAATCTAATAATCTAAGCACAGGTTAGAAATCCTTTTATGGATTGGCCCCCGCCTTCTCGTCTTCCTTATCTCCCCCCTCCCTGCTTCACACTCTCTATAGTCTTTGCTAGCTGGGTCTGCACACTTGCTGTGCTGTCAGCCCCCACTCCACCACTGAGTGACAAATAACTGACTTCCTTCAGGAAGCCTTCGCTGACCAAGGTTCCTCAACTAGGCTGCTGTCCCACTTGTCAGCGCACATGGATTAAGGTGACTAAACATATCTGTCTGCCAGGACAGTCCCTGTTTACACCTTCACTGTCAACACTCCTCCTTTCACTCCCAAAGCATACTGAGATTTGGACAATAAATTACCTGGTCATTCTACCAATGACTATTAATCTCTTAGTCAGTTGTCTGTTTCTCCCCTAAACAAGGTAAAAAACTGTCTTATTCACAACAGCATCAGGCACAGTTGTTGGTGTGTAGAAAGCACTGTATGTTTCTTAAATGAAAAAATTTATATACTACTGTAAAAGCATATACTTTCATCAAGATACTTATTTGGTTCCAGGGTTTGCTGCTGAGAAACAAAATATTGGCCCCCCAAATTTAAAGATTATATATTTCACCAAATTATTTTAAATACATTGAAAATTTCAAAACCTAACTCCAAAATACATATATCACCCTCTGCACAAGAGGCCACACTGCTACCTCAACACAAACTTCCAGCTACTGTGCCACTAGTGCTGACACATTTGGAAGGAGCCAGACATGTGCCCATCCTCATCTTGTGGCCAGCTGCACATGTTCACAAAAGGGCAGAGGGCCAAATAGGGAAGCAGAACATCCTTATTAGGGAACTGGTTTTCTTTATATGAAGCAAAAGACCTATCTACCAACCAACTCTGGCCTCATATGTACAAGGCTTTTCCAAAGTAAAAAAAGAAAATCTCTTTTTCACAAAACAGTCTCTTAAAGATACTTACATCAGAGAGCACTGGTTCATCAAGTTCTTCCACTGTGCTCAAGTTAGGTGCCCCGTATCGATCACTGATTTCAGCTAGTGTCTTGCTTGAGTCTGCTGCTGTACCCTACAATCATAAAATTCATTTCAACTTTTTTCTTTTTTTCAGTATATTTTATTTATTGTGCTATTACAGTTGTCCCATTTCCCCCATCATTTCAACTTTTAAATGACTTCAAAATTAATACACTGATTTTCTTTCAATTTTGATAAGAAATTTCTGAATTATATCAAAGTTCAGCCTTGTTAGTTAATGGAATGAATCAATGTGTGTTGATGATAAGAGAATTCTAGGAATAAATTCTAAAACTTGTGTAAAAATACATTCAGAAATATAAAATATATAATTGAGAGTAAGCATGTGTCAATATCTCATAAAATCCTTGTTTTTAAAAGTACAAACAGAAACCAAATGTCCAATTTTTATCCACTTTGAGGTTTTGCTTTAAAATTTAAAACACATCACATTTGTGGCTTGACATTACTAGAATATATATTTGGCCTATCAGTTTTGATAATCTCCTGATTAAAAATTTAGCTACTGCCTTGGCTGGTGTGGCTTAGTGGATTGAGTGCCAGCCTGCAAACCGAAGGGTCACCAGTTCAATTCCCAGTCAAAGCACATGCCTGGGTTGTAGGCCAGGTCCCCAATAGGGTGCTCATGAGAGGCAACCACACATTGATGTTTCTTTCCTTCCCCTTCTTCCTCCCTTCCCCTCTCTCTAAAAATAAATAAATAAAATCTTTTTAAAAATTTAGCTACTAATGTATCATAATAAAGCTTAACACAGAATAAATTTTCTCTTCACCTTTGGGGATGAAGTATCTTCGCCTCTAGCTATATTTTCCATCTTCATTTTCATCTCCTGTAATACATAAACAAAGAAAAATACTTTGAATATACTTTTCATTTTGACTACATGTTTAATTTTCAAACATTTTTTTTTACATAAAGCTCTGATCAATTTAACAGTGGAAATGTTAGCACTCTTAAAGGAGTTCTTTGAATACGATTAATATAAAACTGCCAGTCAGTCTTTTTAAATACTCTATGCTAATAGAAGACAACCATGTTTTGTTTACAATTAAATACATTTTTTAAAAAATGAAATAGAAACATCAAAGCTGAAGCCAAATATTAGCAAATATAGAAAGTGACAAAACAAAATATTAATAAACTCTTAGAATAAGAGGTTTTAGAGAGAACTTGCAGTTAAATAGAATTATACACACAGTAAGAAAGAGGTAAATATTTCTGAAGAAATCAACCTGGCCCCAGTCACTATCCAGTACATGAATCCTCCCACAGTACCTGAGCAATGCTGTCTATAGCATTGTGAGCACATGGGAGGCCTTGTTCTTGATGTGAAATGTTCTTCCAACCAACAAAGCCTTGCTATGGCCTCTATCTTTTCATTTTAAGGGAGCAAGATGACCTAAATGACCTTGAGCAGATCCATTTTGACTGTTTAAAGATTAGTGATCTTGTGAACATGTATATGGTCACCACAATTATAGAAATACATCTGGTATATTTCTCAAGGCCATTCCTTTCTCTGTAACATCTTAGCCCACCACCACATAGCTGTAGTGGCAAGGGGTCCATATTCTCATAGGACCTTGTGCCCCAGTCAGTGGATGAATACCTGACACAAATTAAGCCAGTCAGAATCCTTCCCTAAGAAACAAACAAACAAAAAAAAGGAATCCACTCCTCTCAGATGGTAGGAGCCACAACATTGTGAAACCCAAGAACCTTCAAAAACTATGTCTTTCACCGTGTGCAGCAAACCAGGCCATTGTGAGAGAGACTGAAACTAAGGACCAGAGAATAGCAGAGTTGAGAACCCAGGTAACATTTGATTTTCATCCTCCCAATTGTACCAGAGCCCTTCACGGTTTAGTTATAAAATCCTTTCTTCAACGCAAGATCCTTCCAATAAATTTCCTTTTGCAAATGATAGTTTAAATTGTATCTCTGCAGCCACCAAGAGGCCAGAGTGAAAAGACATAAATGGACCCATCTCTGAGCAATAGGTAAGGCAGGTGTACTTTGCAGGAGAGAGGTGAGGAGTGATAAACCACTAGAAATATGGACTATTGAAATTATTGTGGTTCTGGTCACAAGGTCTAATGGTGTATGTAGAGAGTAAATCATGAGCCACAAAACAATCCAATCCCTCCTATAAATCATAGAATTTCAAACATTCAAATATAGTGTGACCCTTGAGGGAAAAAAGATAGTTACTAAGAAGGGTACCACTGGGCTCAAATTTTTAAAAACAGAGCCTAGTAGTCATTTCTGCACAGGGGTTTCTCATGCAAGCTGCACCCCACAGAGAAGCCATCACTGAACTAACAGCCTGCCTGCACTGTGTTTCTACTATCTGAGCCAGCCCTTATAAAGAAGTTCCTAGAATCCTATTTCAACCAGCAAGACTGAAGCTTTCCCCATCCCACTGGAGCAGTGTAGTTTGAATCAGGAGTGACCAATCAGGATAGTGACTTTTGGACTAAACTGGGGTTTTGGAGACCTCATTTGCACAAGGGTGGACCAATTGGGGACTTAGGGCAAGGACTTCTGCCCATATAAATCAGCTCCCTGCCTGGCTCGCGGAGAGTGGATTTTTCCTTTCTAGGGAAGAATGAAGACTGTATATCATCCCTGACTGAGCTGAACCACCAAATATATCTACCCAGAGCAGAGTGAAGCATGCCATCACAAAGCAGAGCAGACCAGCAGCACAAAGCAGACCAGCATGGAGCAGAGCAGAGCAGAGCTGTCTAGCAGGAGAGGGGCTAGGCCCCAGGGCCGCTTGGCCTTGGAGCTATTCCACAGTGTGCTGTTTTCACAGCCTTGCTCATCGCTATTGAGCTGTTTTGCACTGAATAAAGTTTCCTTTTTCACTGCACCCCAAATTTGGGATTCTTGATAGTATTGAATATTGTGCAAACAACCATTGGTTGACAAGAGCAATCAGGGTATCTCAGTAAAAAATACTTTCAATTCTCTTATAATTTTGATCATTGTCTTCTTGATATTCTGTTTATTCTCCTTTCATTTTAGATTGTGGAATCTTAGCTGAATAGAAAAGGGGTATGTATTTGTATTTACATGCATGTGTGCAGGTATGTATATCTGTGTGCCCTACTATACTCAGACTAAGATAAGCATCAGCATCTTTATATTTTAAAACCATGCATAAAGCTTTGAATTTATCCTTCAGAAGTACATCTTTTTAAATTCATTTTACTCTTACAACTTTTTAAAAATTGTTTTAAATAATGAAGCTCTCATCTAAGCTGTTAATAAACATATCATAAAACCTGCTTTTCTTTTTATTTCATTATGTAATAGAAGAATAACATTTATAGAACAGATGCTAGCTATACACATACAATATGAAATATTCAGCTGAAAAGTATAGCTCAGTTGTTCAGAAGTTCAGTCTATATGACACATACTTTTGAGATAACAAGAAACACCGGTCAGACTAGAGGCTTGACATATCACACAGACACAGTAAACGGAGATGGACTTTTTTTTTTTTCTATGCTTTCTTTTTTTTATTTTTTTTATTTTAATGATTGTTTAGGAGATGGACTTTTTGATTTAAGTTACTGCATAGATTATTTAATAAAAGACATGAAAAATCCACACTGATAACATATTTTAAATATAAATTGTTACTGGTAACACATCAAACATGATGAAAAGAGATGCACTGCTGTGTTTGAGGTCAGAACACCCCAATATCACACAGAACTGAACCTTCAGTATCAACCACCTTAGTCAGAAACAACAATCTCCTAATTAAAATGTTGATGATATCACTATTAGAGAACCATTAATATCACTATTATAAAACTGCTCACCAAGCACTTTTGAACCATGATCTTATTTGATCCTTAAAATATCTCAGTGAGGTATTGCTAATAATATTATACTGTTACGTCTATTTTAAAAAAATGTAAACTGAGACTAAAAAAGTTATAAGACTTGTTTGAGTCACACAGCTAATGTGCGGCAGGTCTTTGGACTATGAATCCCATGATAACATCTAGAAAAAAAAAAAACAGGTTGAGAATCCTGAGAGGTTTTAAACAAAACAAACATTCATAAAACTTCAAATTACCTTCTCTAATTGTTCTTGAGCTCTCTGTAATTCTTCTATTCTCTGTCTCTCTTTTTCTTGCATTTCCAACTCCAGCTGGAATGCCAGCTGTTGCTGAATATTCAAAAAAGAAAATAAGGAAGTCATATTAGAGTCAAATCAATGGCAAGAAATTTCCTTTATCACTCTGAAATGTCCCAGGATAATTAACTCCACACCCACCTAAATTTCAGAAACTTACAAAAACAAATGATCACAGCTATCAAATACTTTAGCTTTTATAAATATTTCCTGAACTATAAAATTATAAGGGAATCTTCCTTAATTGCAAATTGTAGGAAAGCAGTTTGTACAAAATCAAGTCATCTTCTCTGTTCTTCTTGAAGCAACAAATGAGATTACAGTAATTTTTTCAGACAAAAACTCATTAAGTATAGATGGATGGGTCTTCAAACAACCAAAACTTGGTTACAGAGAGTGAATGAGAAAGTCCTAAGTATATTTTTTGAAATCATTCATAGTCAACAATATATTTGGTCCCAACTCAACATACATACCATACTAAATTTTGTGGGCCAAATCTGACTCACTCCTGTTTTTGTACAGCCTTCAAGCTAAGAATGATTTTTAAATTTTTAAGAGGTGGATAAATATCAAAGATAATAATAATTATTATTATGCAAAATTCAAATTTCAGTGTCTATAAATAAAGTTTTATTGAAACACTGCATGGTCACTCCTTTGCTGCTTTTGCACTACAACAGCACAGTTGAGTAGTTGCAACACAGGCCACAGGTGGTGCTCTTTTCACTCTGCATCCCTGCTCAGCACACTAGGAATCACAGTGACCATTATAATTCGACAGTTTTGCAGTGCCACCGTAACACTATACTGCAATACTAATTTTTAATCAGTGTATACCCACCATGTATTATATAAACAGGAAATGGATTTAAATGTTGCCCTTTTAAGACAGAGTGGAGAGTGGATTGTTTAATTATCAAATTAAATGGCAAAGTATGGTGCTTTTTAAAGCAGTGGACACTGTACTAAAACAATATAATAGTATCAATATTACCAGATTAAGCACTCATTACAGTATTATCAAATCACATGAAAAAAAAGGTCAGAAATATCTTTAAAATTGAAACAATTTTTTCATCACAACAGAATTCCTTCACAAAAATTAAAATGAGGTTGCAACAAAAGTAAGTTTCCCAGTGGCTCATTTGTAAGCCAAGAAAAGAAACACATTTTCCTAATGTGATTTAATTAAAATATGTTTGATTTCAGAGTCCAGGAAAAAAGCTAGCTTATTTAATATTTTTAGCCTTAGGGTAAGAAAAGTTGCTCTCAGAGCTGATGACATTGGGAGAAACATCAATAGTAAATTAAATACAAGGCAAATAACTCTGAGTAGTTTTCCTTAGCTCTTGATGAGTGGAGAAACATTCCCAACACTGCTCAGTTGTTATTTATTCAAGGAGTCAGTGCTGAATTTGAAGTGACTGAAAGTGAAAGTGATTGAAGAATCAGCCTCTATGAAGTCTTCATGGGACATCTACAAGCAATAATATTTTCAAAAAAAAGTTGAGAAACATTAATTCAGTCCATCAAAAAGTAAAATCTGCCAAGATGTGTTTCAACAAATGATAATAAAAATATGCATGGAACAGTAAAAGGCTCAGTTGGACAAATTAACAAAGCTTGTGAAAATCCACTGTTTAAATCCTATGGGAATTCATTGTACTATTCAACAGCAGCTACTCTGAAGAAAATCTGTCATGTGCATTGAGCCAGTAGTGTCAACAGTGTCGTTCATTCACTCTTATGAACTTAACCATCATCAGTCCTGTGGGGTTTTGTCAGCATTAGGAGCTGAATAAATCTTGACTTGTCCTACCACATGGCTGTTTCATGGCTTAATGATGGCAATGTTTTGTTGTGAATTTTTTAGCTTGGGGTCAAGACTGAAATTTTTCCAAATGAGAAGGACTATTCTCAACCATTATTATCAAATATTAAATGGCTCTGGAAATTAGCTTTTTGCTGCAGACTTAATAATTTTTTTAATCAATTCAACCTAAAAATATAAGGCAAAACAGCACTTATATATAAAACTTACATTGCAGAAAAATCACTTCAACAATTAATGTTTGAATCACAATGCCACACTGCTTTATATACTTCCAGTGCTGTCAGAACTAGAATGATAAGCTAGGTTACCATTCCCACACGAATTTGCAGCAGATATACCTCCAAGCTCAATCTGTAGTTTTAGAGTGTTTTTAAGCCACAATATAAGTAAAAAGAAAATTTCTACATATCAAAATCCATTTAACTGTGTAATTGATAAGTTTGTACCAACCTTCAACTTGAAGTGATTAATAAACAAGGCAATGGCATGCTAAAAGGCAAATATCAAGAAAAAATCTAACAGAATTCTACAAATACCTTCTAAGAGATAAATATGCTCAAAATTATATGCACATGGACTGATATTAATATTTGGCAGGACCTTTTTGTGAAAAGATACTTTCAAAGATAAATACATAAAACCTTGTTTCAGGTCAGCACTAACAAACATTTTCAATCAATTTTGGTGATAGAGAACATTAACTTTGAACTCCAACTAAGTGAAATGTTATCTTTTTAAATGAGAATTTAATTCTTTTCAGTAGTAAACTATATTGCAAAAAAATCTATCGAAATGTTATTATTTATTTCACCAGTAAAACATTTGTGGAAATTTTTTTTCTCTGTTGCTATAGCTACCTAATACACCATAACACCTATCCTCAATTTTGCCTCTAGAATATCTACCTTTGATGGAAATGTTTGCCAGCCCCTAAGCCAGAAACTAATTCCTCACCATCAATCCAGCACTACCTCATAAACATGCTAATAAGCTAATCCCATTAAGAGCATTTCAAAACTATAAATTTCTCTGACATTTTTAAAAATGTCATACCACATGTTTTATGTAGTTTAGAGGGAGAAGAAGGGAGGGAGGGAGAGGGAAAGAAACATCAACATGAGAGAGAAACATCAATTGGCCACCTTCCACAGGCACCCCAATATGGGATCTATCCTTCAACCAAGGCATGTGCCCTGACCAGGGATTGAACTCACAACCCTTTTATGCACAGGATGATGCTCCAATCAACTGAGCCACCTAGCCAGGGCTAAAACTACATTTTTAAATGGATTTTACAAAATAATACATTTTAACAAATAGAAATAATAAACAGTGGTTAATACATTCACAAAAGGGTATTAAAAGTAATTTCTTTGCATTCCTATATTAAGACAGGTAGCTGACATACAGGAACATATTCAATCAACTTTCAGACATTGGTAGAGGAGGTTAAATAACTCTAATCTCTCAAAAATAATGCAAAATACAGTTCTTAAATATCAACCATACTGGTCAACATAAATAATTTCTTAACATTTCAGGAAATTTTCAAAACTCAATTCCTTCCTTCACACAAGCAAAGGAAATCATTAGAAAAATATTCAAATGAATTTTTAAAAGCTTTTATTTCCAAAATAAGCTACTCAGCAATAAAAATACTGTCTTGTTCATGAGGACTTGGACTTGTTGGAGAGTACCTAATTTTTAAGGAATTTCAAGTCAGTATTATTATGAACACCTACCCTTGCATCAACAGGTAGGTGACCAGAATCCTGAATCCCCAGCTCACTTGATTGAGATGGAATGTAGAGGTCTCTCTGTTTCTCTTCATTTCAGCCTCACTCTTTTAAGCTTTTCTCTGTTGGTCCATCTCTCCACATGTCCCTTCTCCTACTTTCATCTGTATCTACCCACCAACCCACTTCTTTAAATGGCCATAAAATCTTTTGCAGAATATCACTGTATCTTTCACTCCCAATACAATGCTTAGAGTTTGATGCACAGTGAATTGCTTTATAATGGTCAACGTCCTACAGCCAAGGAAATGTTATATTTCTAGTATTGACAAATTTTATCTAAGTAAGATAAAGTAGATGAGTGAAAGAAAGTTAAGTATCTCCACATTAATGGTATAATTTCTCTTGGGGAAGGAGAACTGCTGGGAAGTTTTCCTTATTTTGTTAGATGCAAAACAGACAGAAGCCAAAGGATCTGCTAAGAGGAAGGGCATATCCTCACTCAACGTTGGGGCCACTCCAGCAGACACTTGTCTGTTTGGATGATTATTTGACATGCAACTCAACACTTTGCAACTTCCCCAGAAGAATAAGCCAAATGATTAAAAAATGAAGACTAAGAAATAGCAAAGTTTTCAACAACCATATCCATGGTTGCCTAAAATATTCTACCCAGTATAAAAAATGGGAGATTAGAGACTTCTGGACAAGATGGAGTTATAGGTAGATACATTTTGCTTCCTTACACAACCAAAAGAATAACAACAACAAATTAAAAAAAAAAACAACCGGAACTGCCACAAAATGGAACTGTATGGAAGTCCAACAATCAAAGAGTTAAAGAAGAAACATTCATCCAGACTGGTAATCGGGGTGGAGACCAGCAGCTGGGGAAGAGAGGACATTGCAAGGCAGCGGCTGGAGGACTGGGTGGACCAAACAGCAGCTTGTGCACTGGGTGATGCCACATTTGCATGTGGATAAACCAGGAGGAACAACTGGGGAGCCAGACAGACCACACAACCCAGGATTCCAGCGCTGGAAAAGAAAGCCTCAAAACCTCCGTCTTTAAAATTCTGTGGGGGTTGCAGCAGCAGGAGGGACTCCCAGCATCACAGGACAGTTCATTGGAGTGACCCACAGGGTCCTAGAATGTACACAAACCCACCCACGCAGAAATCAGCACCAGAAGGGTCCAATTTGCCTGTGGGTAGTGGAGTGACTGAAAGTGGGGTGAGAGCCGAGAAAGTGGTATTGTTCCCTCTCTGACCTCTCTCCCACATATAGCGCCACAATGCAGCAAAGTGGGTTGTGCCACCCTGGCAAATACCTAAGGCTCCACCCCTTACAATGTAACATGTGTGCTGAGACAAAGAAATATAGCCCAAATGAAAGAACAGATCAAAGCTCCAAAAATAGAGCTAAGCAGGGAAGAAATACCCAACCCTTCAGATGCAGAGTTCAAAACACTGGTAATCAGGATTCTCACAGAATTGGTTGAGCATGGTCACAAAATAGAGGAAAAAATGAAGGTTATGCAAAGTGAAATAAAGGAAAAAATACAGAGAACCAATAGTGAAAGAAAGGAAACCACAAATCAGATCAATGATTTGGAACAAAAGGAAGAAATAAACGTTCAGTCAGAACAGAACAAAGAAACAAGAATGAAAAAAAAATGAGGAGAGAATTAGGAATCTCTGGGAAAATTTTAAACATTCCAACATCTGAATCATAGGGGTGCCAGAAGGACAAGAGGAAGAGCAAGAAATTGAAAACTTACTTGAACAAATAATGAAGGAGAACTTCCCCAATCTGGACAAGGAAATAGACTCCCAGGAAGTCCAAGAGAGTCCCAAAGGAGTTGGATCCAAGGAAGCACACACCAAGGCACATCATAATTACATTAGCCAAGATTAAAGATGAAACAATCTTAAAAGCAGCAGGAGAAAAAGAGACAGTCACCTACAAAGGAGTTCCCGTCAGACTGTCAGCTGATTTTTCACAAGAAACCTTATAGGAAAGAAGGGGCTGGAAAGAAGTATTCAGTCATGAAAGGCAAGGACCTACATTCAAGATTATTCTATTCAGCCAAGCTATCATTTGGAACAGAAGGGCAGATAAAGTGCTTCCCAGATAAGGTCAAGTTAAAGGAATTCCTCATCACCAAGCCCTTATATGAAATGCTAAAGGGACATATCTAAGGAAAAGAAGATAAAAAACATGAACAGTAAAATGACAACAAACTCACAACTATCAACAACTGAACCTAAAAACAAAAACAAAAATGAACTAAGCAAACAATTAGAACAGGGACAGAATCACAGAAATGGAGATCACATGGAGGGTTATCCAAGAGGAGTGGTTGGAGGAGGGGCGGAAGGTACAGGTAATAAGAAGCATAAATGTAAGTACAAAACAGGGGAAGGTTAAGAATAGTATAGGAAATGGAAGGTGCCTCATTAGCTCAGTACATAGTGTGTCAATCTCATGATCTCAAGAAAATGAAGAAGCCAAAGAAGATGTATGTATGACCCATGGACATGAACTAGGAGGGCGGGGGAATGCTGGTGGGAAGCAGGGTGCAGGGCAGAGGGGAATAAAGAGGAGAAAAAAACTGGACAACTGTAATATTATAATCAATAAAATATATTTTAAAAAAGAATGGGAGATTAGATTAAAAAGCTATTTTCCATATCTATACTTAACTTCTTATCAATGCATTAAATAACTGGCTTCTTTCCCTTTTTTAAATATAAAAACTCAAGTTGAAACTCTAGAGTTAAGTACTATATGGTAGAACTATTGGGGTGACTTAAATTTAGTTGAGAATCTCCCCATAAATTAAATTGGTCCAGAAGCCACTCTGGAACTTTCCCCTATCCAGTTAATACTCCATGACCCATTCGTCCAACTACTGTCTACCCAACATTTTCATTTCCTCAGTCCTGCTACCTGAGACCTACTTCAGTCAAAG
>PVIA01016488.1:0-18748 GCA_004024845.1 Tonatia bakeri | reverse complement strand
GATGTTGGAACATTTAAAGATGTCCTGGAGGTTTGTAAGCCTCTCCTCATTTTTTTGAATTCTTGTTTCTTCATTCTTTTCTGTTTGGTTGTTTCTTTCTTCCTTCTTGTCCACTCCATTGATTTGAGTCCCAGTTTTCTTCCCATCACTACTGGTTCCCTGTGCATTTTCCTTCATTTCACTTAGCGTAGCCTTCATTTTTTCATCTAATTTGCAACCAAATTCAACCAATTCTGTGAGCATCCTGATCAACAGTGCTTTGAACTGTGCATCTGATAGGCTGGCTATCTCTTGGTCGCTTAGTTGTATTTGCTATGGAGCTTTGATCTGTTCTTCCTTTTGGGCCTTTTTTTTTTTTGTCTTGCCACGCCTGTTACATATGAGGGGCGGAGCCTATGGTTTTTACCAGGGCATGGCAACCCAGTTGATGGGTTGTGACATTGTATGTAGTGGCAGGGTCCGAGAGGGAACAATGATGCTTGCTCCGCTCTCTGTCGAATTTCAGTCCCTTCACCGCTTCCTCTAAGCAAACTGGCTGTTGTGGTGCTGATTCCTGTGTGGGTGGGCCTGTGTATGTTCTAGGACCCTGTGGGTCTCTCCAGCGAAGTCTTTTGTGAGGCTGGGAGTCTATTCCAGCACGTCAACCCCTACAAGTGTTTTCAACCGGTGTTTGAGGCTTTATTTCCCCGAGCTAGAGCCCTGGGTTGTGCGGTCTGTCTTGCTTCCCAGTTTTGGCTGGTTTATCTGCGTGCGAATGTGGGACCGCCTGGTCAGTCAGCCACCTTGCGCACAGTGCCTCGCTTCACAGTCGCCACCTCGCTGAGTCTGCCCATTGCCACCCTGAGCCCAGGGTCTGCCAGCCACTACCTGTGCGCCTGGTGCTACTGCTTTTTGTGCTGCGACTCCTCTCTGCCCAGCTGCCCGACTCTGCCCTTCCTACCGGTCTGGATAAATGTGTCTATTTTAACTCCTTGGTTGTCCGACTTTCATACAGTTTGATTTTCTGTCAGTTCTGGATGTTATTTTGTTTCTAAATTGTCCTTATTTTGGTTGTGTGAAGAGGCACAGTGTGTCTACCTATGCCTCCATCTTGGCCGGAAGTCCCATACTGGTATTTTAAATTAAACTTTCAAGGGTTAAATTGTTAGACAATTGAAGTACTCTAGAAAGAATGAATCATTGAAAATTTGTGAATGCTATTTAAAACATTCAGAGAGTATTAATTTGTGAAGTCCCCCTTCAAAATAATTGTTGAGCCCTGGCTGGTGTGGCTCAGTGGATTGAGTGCCGGCCTGTGAAACAAAAGGTCGCTGGTTCGATTCCCAGTCAGGGCATGTGCCTTGGTTGCGTGCCAGGTCCCCAGTTGGGAGTGCATGAGAAGCAACCACACATTGATATTTCTCTCCCTGTCTTTCTCCCTCTCTTTCTCTTTCTCTAAAAATCAATAAAATAAAATCTTTAAAAAAATTGTTGAAATGTGCTTATATTTGAAAATGTAAACTTGAATTTAGGGAAATTAATTTTTAAGATCAATAAAAATTCAAAAATAAAAAAAAATGTATTATTGGGGTGGCCAAAAAGTTTGTTTTATTTTCCTGTAAGATGACTCTAGTAGTGCTTAGTTGTCTTTAACTTCATTCAAAGCAAGTTTTTTAGATTGTATTGGGACAGCTGTTGTATCAGCGTACATTAAAAAAATCAAAATTGGTAAATTTTTGTGCAGTCATTTTAATATTGAAGATGGAAGAAAATATTTAAAATTTTGGTATATTATACTTTATTATTTCAAGAAAGGTGAAAACACGACTGAAATGCAAAAAAAGATTTATGTAATGTATGGAGAAGGTGCTATGTGATTGAACATGTCAAAAGTGGTTTGCGAAGTTTCTTGGTGCTACTGACATTTTGGCCAAATAATTCTTTGCTGTGGGGCTGTCTTATGTATTGGAAGGTGTTTAGCAGCCTCTGCCAGCTGGGAGCCAGTAGTGATAGATAGCTGACGTACTCCAAATATCCAAATTGATAAAGTTATTGATGAAGATGAAAAATTTGTCTTTTATTCCACAGAGAAAACTAAACAGACTTTTTGGCCAACCCAGCATTAAAAAGAAGAATGTATTACTTACATTTCCCAAGAGGAGGTTGCATGCCGTGCACACAGGGCCACGGGGAAGTGCCCCGCTTGGTTGTGAGGAAGAGGGAATGAGGGGAGAGTATGGCCCAGAGCCTTGATTGTGATTTCCCTGGGAAAGGCAAGGCATGGTTTATGCCTGTGGGTATGGTTTAGGGTTGGTTAGTTTGAATAATTCCAGTGGGCTTTGGGGGTTAGGGGCTGTTCCTGGTTGTCTGGAAGCCGGCCCTGGGTTGATTTAGAGCAGGGGTGAGAGTTAGTTTAATAAAGGTGGTTGCCATCCAGCCTGGGCCCTGGATGGCAGGGATGGTATAAATAGCTCTGGCCGTTTGTTGTTTTGTCCCTGTAATTAATTGGATGCCAAATAGACAAATGGATAATCTAAGAAAACACAGAATAGTAATACAAACTTCCTAAAAAGAGCTCTACCTACCAGTTGAAGAATTTAATTCAGTGCAATGTTGACTGCCTACTTTGAAACAGGTATAAAAATGCCTGAGATGGGGACTTTGCCCTTAGGGAGCTCATGATATGTCAGAAAAACCAGGTTCATCACTAAGTAAACATTTATTGAACATCTACCATGTGCCAGGCACTTGCAAGTCTCTGAAGATACAGGGTTTAATCTAACAGATAGAAAGTTCATAACCAAATAGGGTAAGTTTCTATCACTTACAAATATTAATATTTAATATAAAAATATTGGTTTGGCCAAAAAGTTCATTTGTTTTTTTCCATAAGATGGCTTTAGTAGCTCTTAGCTGTCTTTAACTTCATTTGAAATAATTTTGTTAGATTGTACTGTGACAGCTGTCATATCAACATGCATTTAAAAAAATAACTTTTCCTCTTCCACAATACCTTGCACTCTTTCTTTCCGACCTGGGCCTGGCATAACGGCTCCCACAGAGAAGGGTTGTGAGAAGGAAGAAGGGCCGTCCTGCCATAAACGCGGTGGTGACCAGAGGGCACACCACCCACACCCACAAGCGCGTCCATGGAGTGGGTTTCAAGGAGCGTGCCCCTCGGGCACTCAGATCCAGCAATTTGCCACGAGGGAGATGGGAGCTCCAGACGTGCGCCTTGACACCGGGCTCAGCAGAGCCGTGTGGGCCAAAGGAGTAAAGACTGTCCCCACCGCCTCCGGGTGCGGTTGTCCAGAAAACATAAGGAGGATGAAGTTTCACTGGACAAGCTCTCTTTGCTGGTTGCTGACCTACCTACTTGTTGCCACTTTGAAAAATCTACAAACAGTTAATGGGAATGAGAACTAACTGCTGATTGCCAAATAGAGTTATAAAACTGACAAAAAATTATCAAAAGTGGTGAGTTTTTGTGTAGCTATTTTAGTATTGAAGATGAAGGAAAATATGCAACATTTTCAGCATATTATGCTTTACTATTTTTTTTAATAATTTAAAGTGAATCTTTTTTTTAAAGATTTTATCTATGTATTTTTAGAGAGGGAAGGGAGGGAGAGAGAGAGAGAGAGAAACATCAGTGTGCGGTTGCTGGAGGCCATGGCCTGCAACCCAGGCACGTGCCCTGACTGGGGATTGAACCTGCGATGCTTTGGTTCGCAGCCTGCGCTCAATCCACTGAGCTACGCCAGCCAGGGCTATGTGTCTTATTTTATAGAAAAAAACTAAATGGACTTTTTGGCCAACCCAACATATCCTCTTATTTTGTTGTGTTTCCTGTTTCCTTCCACTCCCAGTCTTTAGTTTTTTTTTCTGGATACATATATAGATTTAGAGGACCTTAGATTATGGATTTGAGTTTTCACATTCATTAAAAATATAAGCAAATGCATATGGTTGATAGATTTTAAGATATGGAGCAGATACGTTAACTCAGAAAGCTCTCATTTTTACCATTGCATCTAAAAAGCAGTAGTGGGGGAAGTAGCATAGTTACGTGTGTGTAGCTGAAGGACTGTGGGGAGCAGGGCTGTGGGGGATGTTAGGGGTTGTGAGGAGAGAGAAATTTGGATCTAGGGGTCAGGAGACTGGTTCTAGTGTTGGTTCTATTGTTAACATGTACATTTTGGACAGATGTCTTCCTTTTTTAGAGAATGGGGTTGATGATTACAACCTGCTCTACCTGTTTTATTTTGTTGTTAAAGGTGAAATGAAATAATAAACATAAGACTTGAAGTACAATACAAATATAAGGTATATTGCAATGCCTTATACATAAAAAGCCTCAGAAAATATTGAGGGAGTGAATGGATATAGCTTTTTTTCTTTTGTTTCTGACATTCACTCTAAGAAATGAGAACTAAAGGAGTTTGATATTTTCTGAACTTTATTATGATCTATAGCTGTAATTTAGTGGTTATGTGCTTTCTTATATTTAGTGACTGTTTTGAATGAGTTAGTCTTGGCACTTCAAGGGCAGTAACTAAAGCGTACACATATTTCTGTCTATTATAGGCCCAGGGTACAAGGTACATTTCAGGTACTTGGTAAGTATTTGTTGATTGATTGATACTTGTTGAAGGTTTAGCATATCTAAATAAAACCTTTGGGGACTAATTCTAAAGCAGAATATATGCAAGTAACTGAGAAGTTGGTATGCAGACTGAGAGAGGTCACCATGGGATGGAGATGATAAAAAGGATTTGATAGAAGTTTGAGGGAGATCCCGATACAGACCTTAAAGGTACTTAGGTTTAGCTTGGGAAACAAAAGAAAGGCATGCCAGATGGAGGATGAGAGGTAAAAAGAAACTGGTGTACTAGAAGGTGAGCGACTGGTAGAGCAGTAGTAAAGGTTGGGTTGGTAAGGTTTTAAGAATAATTATTTTGAAAGATTTTATTTATTTATTTCTAGAGAGAAGGGAAGGGAGGGAGAAAGAGAGAGAGAGAAACACCAATGTGTGTGACACATCGATCAGTTGCCTCTCCCGTACCCCCAAATGGGGACCTGGCCTGCAACGCAGGCATGTGCCCCAATGGGGAATTGAACTGGCGACCTTTTGGTTTGCAGTCTGGTGCTCAATCCACTGAGCCACACCAGCCAGGACAAAAGTAATTTTAAAATTACAGTTATTCACTGTGGCTATCAGAGTTAAGAAAGCAACCTTCAAACTTTGTTCAGAAGTCAGTCCTTGTCATTGTATAGAATAGCTCTTTAAGGTGGAGACTTAATGCTTACAAAGCCTCTTGCTTTTGCAGAGCCAGTCTCTTCTTAGGCTGCTGATGTCATGAACAATATAATCCAGGTAGAGTGTCAGAGGTTTTTGAGACGTTTTGTGGTCCAGCTAAGCAGATAAACCAGGAATTTGCAGTCTTTTATGGAGATGTGCCAAAGTTTGGGTTACTTTCCTTCTGTGGATGAAGAGGATTCTTGCTGTGTAGGGATTCTCAGAAGCTGGGGTAGGGGGTGGGGCAGTGTGTGTGACTGCAACTGGCCCCCAGCTGTAGGTGGCTGGTTGAGACTGTTTAAAGTAGAAAGAAGAATTGAACATGGGTATCCACAGGCTTGTGTTTGTGTGGGCTAGCAGTGACACGTCTCCTTTAAAGTAAGAGTACTTTTTTTAATAGCAGCTGGCAGGTACCCACCTCCTTCATGTTCACCATCAACCTAGTTATATATTAGTGAGTACTGATTACATACTCTTAGGTACTAGTCTGGATGATGTTTTTACTGGCAGTCTGGGCAATGCAGTGTACACAGGTTACCTGCTCTTGAGAATTTCAGTAGAGACATGTATAGACAATTGTATACATGTCCACCGACTATGTTTATTATATAAGATATGGTAACTATTTTCTGAGTTTGAAGAACTGCCATGTAGAACGGGGATTTGACTACTGTTTGACCTCAAGAGTTAGCATTAAGACTGGTCGGTGAAAGACTGATAGAATTTGAGGAATACACTTATTTGTTAACAGATGAAATGGGCTGCCACAGGTCACAGTTCTGTCTGCTGTGTGTGTCGTAGTGGAGGCTGTTGTTCTTTGGTAATTTTAAAAAGAATTGAAAGTGTCCTCTTGTGTGGTTGGGCTATCCAGGAATCTCAGCCTTGTCACTGTTGACATTTAGGACCAGGTACTTACTTGGTGGGGTTGTTCTGTGCACTGTTGGATGTTTAGCAGCATCCCTGGTCTACCACTAGAGGCCAGTAGTGCCCCCTTCCCCCAAGTTGTGCTCGAAACTGCCTGGGAACTCTGCCAAGGGTTTGCTGAGGGGCAGGAATGCCCAGGGTAGAGCCACTGGGCTAGGTGAGATTAAGGTGCCTCAGAAGTCTGGTCGTTTAAACTTTTGTTTTTTAAGTGAATTCTGCAGCATATGTATATATATTTTGCAAGTGAGAATGAGTTAGAGGACTTACATAGTTGGAGTGGTAGTATTCTGTTACTTTCCAGTTTAGGGAGGCTTTCTGGGAGTGAAAGGTTTTCAAAGTCGAGTGAACTTGGAATATACAGGCTATTCTCTAAACAGGGCATGTTTTTGGGAAAGGACTAAGAGATGAAGATGAGAAGATCAGACACGCTGGAATGACTAGTGTGAGGGGGAGAGAGGAGATGTATAACTTACTTATAACGGCCAGGTCAGCTGCGGGTAAGAAGAGGATCAAGGTTCTCTTCTTGATTGCTCTCTGTCTTCCTTTCCCAAAGCCCGTGCAGCTCTGTGGTGGAGGAGGAGGGGGTGCCCGAGAAACTGCAAGCTTTAATCTTGGCTTGAATCATAAGGCCTCCGTTTGTGAGTTTTGACACGGCCAAGTTTCTTCACCTCACTGTACCTTATTTATTTTTTCATTAAAAAATTGTAAAATATACAAGAACATAAAATTTATTAATTCAGTACATTCACATTGTGGTACGAATATAACCACCATCCATCTCCAGTACCTTTTATCCTACCAAACTGAAACTCTGTACCCACCGAACACTCACTCCCCATTCTCCCCTTCCCTCAGCCCTGATAACTGCTATTCACTCTACTTTCCATTTCTAAGAATTTGACCCCTCAGCCCTGATAACTGCTATTCACTCTACTTTCCATTTCTAAGAATTTGACCCCTCTGTGTGCCGTGTGCACAATGAACCGTACAGTATTTGTCCCTTTGCAATGGGCTTATTTCACTCAGCATAATGTTTTCTCGCTTCATCCATATTGCAGCATGTGTCAGAATTTCTTTTGTCAGGCTGAACAATATTCCGTTGTATGTATATGCCACATTATATTTATCAATTCATCTGTGGAGGGACACTTGGATTGCTTTTGCTTTTGGACTATTGCGAATAATGCTGCTATGGTGTTTTTCACTTAAAAATGGCAAAAAAAAATAATGCTTCCTTTATAGAATCATGTGGCTGTCTGTAAAGGCTCCTTGCAGAGTGCTGGGCATTGGCACATAAGTGGCATTTTCTTTCCTCACTTGTTTTTGTGCCAGCTTCACTTTTCTTCTTTTATGTCTCCTGCCTGGTACTATTATCAAACCAAGGCAGGGGTTAGTGGACTTTGTTTTTCCCTGCCAATTAAAGTCCATTCCAGGACTGACATTTTGTAGTCAACATTCTCTGAACTGCTTGTTTTATTTTAAGACTAGTCAATCTCTTTGGAAATTTGAGTTGATTGGAAGATTGCCCTAAGAATGCAGGTTCTCTTTAATGGCTCTGAGAGTCCTTTACTAAATCTCATTGTCACACTTTTCTCTAAGATAATTTGTTCCAAAACCTTGCTAATGGCAGCTTGCTGTGCCTAGGATCCTTAGTTCCCTTCATCAAGGGTTTTGATTCATTTGTCGTTCAAAAGACTATTGATATCCTGAGGGCAAGTTTTAGATACACTTGGTGAATTTCACTGCTTTGTTCCTTTGACTCCCGCCTTGAAACACCCGGGCTCCCTCCCTCTGTGGGGAGGGTTATTTTTGGCTGGCCCTTTTCTGTCTGTGCTGTGCCATCTGTCACAGGGGTCATTGCTCAGAGGCTAGCTTTTTCCCTGCTGGGAGCAGGTGGTCAAAGCCAAGGGCTATTGACAGGGTCAGGTTGGAGCAGATTACCAATATGCACCCCCTCCCCACCCAAGCTGTGTCTCTGGTTGTCATCCTTCAGAGGAAGAGAAGGCCTTACTTTGGGGTCTTTTTCTGTGTTAAAGAGCAAGAGATGCAGATGTGATCCTAAAAAGTATTAGTTAATTCCAGGTCATTGACTGCTCTTGACTCTACTTCACCTGCTTCACAATGTACAAGGAAGTGACATCCATGAAAATTATGGATGATATAATTATTTAACTTGATTCATGTCTAAGATGCTACAAGTGACATTCTGATCCTTGTTCAAACAAAATAAAATACCCCTGGAAACTTTCAGTGGTCTTGGGTGGTGAAGACCTTGGTGTTAAAATCTTTTTTAAAGAGATTGTTCTCCAGCCACTCAGGATTCTGAGCCTGACTCACAGGAGAGCCAGCCCAGTGCTGAGTCACTTAGCCAACTTCATTCATTGATCATGTGCTTGTGCACAGCTTGTTTGCAAGGTGGGAGAGAATTACCATTTTCAAATGTTCCTTCCCGAGGTAGCATGGTCCAGAAAGGAGCCGAGAGACAGGATGCTGGAGTTCTATTCTTGGCCCAGCTATGCACCTTCAGCAAGATGCATCCCCCACCCCACAGTGTTGATATGGAAGAATCAGGGAGATAAGTAAAGCCAACAAGACAGATAAGAACAGAAGAGTTTTTAAAACGTGATTCCCCCCCCCCCCCCCCGCAGAGATTTTGGCCCAAACCCGTGGCTCCCTGGTTAGCCAGGTTTTATTTCCACTTGCTCAGTTAAGTAACTTACCATAGCCTCCAGTTATCCAATAAAAAGGAACTTCTCCTCCAAAGATAAACTCTGGCATTCCTAGTTTTTGTGCTTTTTCAAACCTGTGATACCTCTTTCCTACAGTACTTACTTACTTACCGCATCATACTTGGGTACATTTAGCTGTTTTTAAAAGCACAAACAATTTTTTCCCTGCTAGGTGGGGGAATTATTTTAGAACAATTTAATGAATAAGTTCGTTCTAGGCGCATGGCCTCAGGTTACTGAAATCAGCTTGCCCCAGTGTAGATGATTGCTTGTTTCTTCGGGGCTTCCATAGCTCCCTGCAGGTCTAGTGTTTGCATGACTCTCTTGTCTAACCTCAGTCCAGACAGGATTCTGCCTTTCACCTCTTCTGATCCCTGGAAAGTAAAATCTTTTCCACCTAGCCCTCAGGTACTATCTACACTTTGGCATCCTAACCTCAATGTGGTGGCATCTTTAAACTCTGCCCAAGAATTCTTTAGTATGAAATATTTTAAGTATATAGAATAATATAGTATTTGTTTTAGGTCTTTCTCTTTTTAGAGGAAATCACTGTGGATACATTTGAAGCTCAGAACTACTATGTCTGCCGCCTCCCCAGTTCTTTTGAACAAGTCGTTTTTTGTCCAAAGTACATTGCCTAGTGCTCTTAGCCTCCCTGTAGGAGGTCTGCCTTGCATGACCTACATTCATTATTCTGTTTCCTCAAGAGTTTCACAGCTCCCCTCCCCTCGCCACCCCTCACTGAGACCTTGGGCAAATTGCTTTACCTCTCTGAGCTTTATGTTCCTTATCTATAAAATGAGAATAATAGCAACACCTGCCTTCTCCAGGTTATTTTGAGAATCAAATGTGCTAATATATGTAGAAGTAGTTTGTAAAGCTCTATGTTACATGTGGCCTCCTTCATGTATATAGAGAACCTATGGCGTTGTTTTCCAAGGCTGTAGGAAGGGGTGCAGAGAGAAGGGAGATTGCCAAGGGAAGTGGTGGATCAGAACCCTCAGGGTCTTTTTCAAACAATGACTTATCTACCCTACACTGGCGTGTGTACCCACAAGCATGCACATGCATATACACACATAACAGTTAGGAATACTTGGAAGGTAGAGGCCAATGGAAATCTTCTCTATCTTCCCTTCTGTCATTTTCAAGGTCCTCTGTTATTTTCTGACCTATCTCCCGCATGGTTTTGCACTAGAATGGCCATTAAAAAATCAATTTCTTAGTCTCTATTTGCTCAAAGTTCAAATTTTCAATAAGAATCTTCATCAACTGTTTGGCTAAAGAGGTTTGCTTTTACCAATATGTGTTGCAAAATTCTTGCCACTAATTCTTTTTTTTAACATTTTATTTGTTTATTTTTAGAGAGAGGGGAAGGGAGGGAGAGAGATTGGTTGCCTCCCTGTACCTGCCCCAGTTGGGGACTGAACCTGCAACCCAGGCGTGTGCCCTGCCTGGGAATCAAACCAGCAGCATTTTGTTTTGTGGGACGACACCCAACCAACTGAGCCACACTGGTCAGGGCACCACTAATTCTTTATTACCCCAGCGCTTCCTCCTTGTGCTCTGTCTCTCCTAGTGAGCACAGCCTGAAGAAGGCTCTCCTGCTGTGCAAGACCTAATTTACAGATGCCTCAACATTTCCTTTATAGCACGCTAAACTGAACACAGGTGTAATTAGTGTTCAGTCCTTTCCGTACCAGTGTGTGTAGGTTGTCTGTGTAGGTCTTGGTTGCTGGTCATTGTCTCAGTCTTCCACATTTACTTAACTATTGATTTTACTTAGTTACGGCACTCTGGCCCGAACTAGAGAACGGATACTTGGGTAAAGATATCCCTGTATAGTTCTTAAGAACTATTCAGTTTTATTATTTAAAATGTATGGAAGTGGAAAATGCTTATGTAATACTCTGGAACCCAGTAATTGAACTCCTGGGTATGTAATTCCCCAAGAAAAACTCACGTGAGCGCATGGGGCCCGGACGGGAATGTTCCCGGTAGCCTGTCGGAAGCACAGGCGCGTCACCAGGAGAGCGGCAAGCTGCAGTGTAGTCAGACGGCGGACTGCTGCTGTGCAGCCGTGACAATGAGTGAATTAGAAGCAGTGTGTCAAAGGGAATAAATGTCAACCATAGTATGGGGTGGGAAATGCAAGTTTCAGGATGTGATCAGTATTTCGCATTTATAGAACGTTTCAGGACATGCAGAACAACCCTTTGTATTGTATGTGGATACACTTTTTATGTGGTTATCATATGCAAACATGCACGAGTTTGAGGAAGCCTAGTTCCGGATAGGGGTTGCCTTTGAGGAGGGTAGAGAGGAATTTTATGGAAATGAATATACAGAGGGCTTCAGTTATATCTGTAAAGTTCTTTTACTATCTGTATGGTGGTTTTTCTTTTTACCTGAAATATTTCATAAAATAAATCAACTGTAATAAAAAGGATTCCAAATGTTTGTCTCAGTCTGTTTGAGTTGCTATCACAGCAATGCCATAGTGTGGGTGGCTTATAAACAATAGTCATTTACATCTTAGTCCTGGGGGCTGGGAAGTCTAAGGTCAAGGTGCACATGGGTTCAGTGTCTGGTGGGGTCCCACTCCCTGGCTCATAGAAGCCCCTTTTGCTGTGTCCTCCCCAGGCGGAAAGGGCAAGGGAGCTCCCTGGCATCTCTTGTTATAAGGGACTTTCCCTTTTATAATTTGTCATAGGCATTTAGAGCAATGAGCAATGTATAGCATTGCTCTAAATGCTGTAGATGCTATATACACAGCATCTATAGCAATATATATAGAATATGACCTTCAGTTTTATAAAATTTTAGGCGAGTGAGAGAACCTGGAATGATTTAACTAACAGTAGTTCTGTGGGTATTAGGCTCACAGTTGGTTTATTTTTTATATTTTTCCAAGTTTTCTTCCATGAAAGATGTATTATTTTTATAACCAGGAAAAATGGCAATAAATGTTATTTTGTTTTAAGAGGTCACAGGAGGATAGTAAAATAACACAGTAAAGTAATGCTGACAGCCACTCAGAGTTTTTTCTCTAATCCGGGCCTGAGAGTACTGCCTGTAATTTTCAAACACTTTGACTTGATGAGTGATGAGTGTTTTACTGTTCTCTTTCCTTGGGGGGAAAAATCTGTTTTTAAATAATTAGGTGTAGAGGGAAAAAAAGTGGTAGGATTTTTCAAGCCACAGCATGCTATTTAGTATTATGTAAAATCAGGTTAAGACAAATAATGATTTTCAAAGACTGACAGGATGGTTAACAAGCTAACCACTTCTGATTAGAAGAAACTCTTATGAGGTTGGACACAGGTTGCATCAAACTGAAGAGAAGTAAACTTAATTTTTTAAATATTTTATTATTATTTTCTGTCTGGTCCCTAGGACTTCACACATTTCATGTGTTTATAGCACAAGCTTTATTTTCTTTTCGGCTTAGGTACTACTTTCGAGGAAACCCTATTCCACTCCACTCCCACGTCCATGCTCCTCTTTCTGGGTTATGTGGGTCTCCAATAGCTTACCCTTGATGCTCTCGTGTCAATGCGTTGTAATTGACTGATAATCCACCTATTTCTACTTGAGTTCAAGCTCCACAAGAGTGAGACGCACGTATTTGGTTCATTACTGAATCAATCCCCAGGCTCTGGCACAGTGTCTGGTACACAGAAAGCACTGGTAGCTAATTCTTGAATGAATGAATGAATCAATGAATGAATGAAAGAAAAGATCATTCCTGAAGGGGACCTTCTAGAAACAGCCATTTGTTGGGGAACTTTAAACTAGGTTTTCTACTTGTAGGTATAAGAGAAGTAATTAGGTAGAGTAATAAGAATTCCAGAATTTTCTTTTGAAACTTCTGAGTGAGAAATGAAAGCCAGAGTTTTATATTCTAGTGCACTATTAGAGATAATAAATGAGGAAGTAGGGAAGTGAAGAAAGTAAACCCAGGACTGAGATAATGACTTTTAAAAGTTTAAATTGGTTCCTCCTTCACTGTAGCAGATTTTAAGTATTTCAAAATCTTGCTTTATTTGGTATGAATTCTTAGTAATAAGTTAATTTATGAGTGTTCATTTTGTAAAATCTTCTTATTTAATATAACATGCATGTAGAAAAATGCAGAAATCATTATGTACACCCAAGGGAACTGCTATCCCAAGTATTCATTCTTTAATAACACAGTTTCTATAGACTATTTCAACCTATTCTCCTATAGCAGGAGGAAGTCAGCCTGTTGGGCCGACTGTTGAGATTATCACCGTCTTCCATCTAGAGGTTGGAATGAAGGCATGGTAACTGTAGTCCAAGAGTGATGCTCCATTTTATTGATAACAAATGTCATATTCCAAAATCGTAACTAATTTTATCACAGAGATCTTAGACTATGGGTGTGTGGAAAGGTGATGGATGGGAACTTAGTTCTGTAGTTGACTTGAGTTTGAGCCCTGGTTCTCCTGGATATTGAAGATCTCAGACAGGTATTTAGAGTCAGTTTGCTTCCCAGTATGGCTGTTTTTGTTGTCTTACCTAAGACATAATTGAATACTATTCTATTTATGCCACAAACGATTATCCAGTGGCACACTGTGTCCCTCTCTGTGAACAAGCAAGGCATCTGGAGGATGCAGTGAGTAATATGGATGATCTCTGCCCTTGAGGTGCTTATAATCAGGGAGGGAAAATGAAACCCAGGAACACAAAACTATAATCTGAAGCAGTGTTTCAGGAGTAATACAAAGCACTGAGTGGAGGGAGAGATTGTTTTGACCGGGGGAATGTGAATAGCTGTCCCAAACCAGGAGAGGTCAGACAGCATTCCAGGCAAAAGGAATGGCACAACCACAGGCATGGGAATGGAAAAGTACAGTAGGAGTGAGGGATGGTTTTGTGGAGCATAAAATATAAGCCGAGATGTCTATTAATAGGCTGGAAAGGGCCCTGAGTGCTCATCTAAAGATCTGAAAATTTAATCAAAAAGCAGTGGAGAGTCTAAAGGTTTTTGAACAGAAGGGAGCCATGACCATCAGGCATAAGTTTCATACCAGTTTCCAGTTTCATCCGCCAGCTTAGACTGTGCTGCCCTGGGGTTGCATGGACTTTGCCAGCTTTGAGGATTGGTCAGGTTCATTTGTTATCAGTGAGGTGTTCTAACAATAGTTAAAGCACCATAACAATCATAAACACTTTTCTGCTTTAATTTGTATCTTTTGCCAGTCCCTTCTCTGAGTGGATGAGATAGAGAACTTTGAACATTCCAAGGAAAAATGTAAGATTAAGTTGTGTTAATACATTATGAATGAGATTAGAAATACATTTCTCATCTCGCTACCACTGTGCTTGTCCCATTATAACATTCTTTTCCTGAATGAGAAACATCATTCTGTTAAGGGCAAAACGGGATTTGGCTGCCTGTCACCATACACAACCATAAAACAGAGATTGGAGGAGGAGAGAAAAGGTTTGTATTAGCAGGGTGCCCAATTTGGAAGTGTGGAGACCCTTCTGCTCTAAGCCATTCTCTTCTTCAAAACAGAGAAATCCCCTTGTTCCTAAAAAGACTGAAATCCAAATCCATGCCCAGGGGACCCTCCTGCCCTCCGCCCTAAGCCCCCTGCTTCTTATCTGCCCTTTTGGAGTCCAAGGCTGCTACAAGGATGTGTCCCCATCTCTCCAACTCCAGGTCCTCTCTTTGTCTCTGGAGGACTCACTTGTGAGGCCAGTGTCACTGCAGCTTTCTCCCTCTCCTGGCGCCAGGGGGCACTGCCAGATCCCTGCAGCCAGTTGTGCTAGAGGCTCAAGTTGCTGGACTCCAGTGTCCAACCCAGGCTGTTCCTGCCTTTGCGGCCAGCAAACTTTCCCAGCCCATGCATCTGTGTGCCGTTCTCAGGGCAAGAGAATGGGAGCAGTTCAGGACCCATGCAGTGTGGCGTGGGGCTGCGGCGTGCTGCGGCCCACCTCTAGTGAGGTGGGCATCCTGCACAAGCCTGCTCAAGCAGGGCAGTGCAAGAGCTATGAGTGGGACCTGGCTGTGGAAGCAAGGGGAAGTGCTTTTGGGTGTCCTCCATTTAAAACCTTTCCCTCAAAACCCTACACACTGTGGGAGAGCCTGACTTCCTGGCCAGTTCAGGACCAGCATTTACCACCAGCATTAGCCCGCACTGTCTGTGTCCCTCTTCTGGCTTCCAAGATCCAGAAGTGGGTAAGAGGGTTTTTTAGCTGCCCAGGGGCACCACATCTCTGCCCAGGGCTGGACATCCCCTTGTTACATGTATGTGGTAACCTTTTCAGCACCCCCAGCCTGGGTAGCTTCTTGGCAAGTGGTGTCACTAGCTGTGTTAGTTGTTACTTCCCCCGGGGATGTAGAAGTCTATCAAGCACCAGCTCCGGTTTGAGTGCTAGGCTGCCTTTGGTACTTCCCAGCCCCTCTCAGGGGGACCACCCTTCTCCGGGAAGGCAGGCTCTTTCGCAGGGCTGCTGCTTCAGTCCACCCGCTTGGAGTTGTCTTCGGCCCTGCCCTTCTCCAGGGTGGGGCAACCTCTCCTCTCTGCTCCCCCAGTGATCTGGCCAGATCCCCCTGTTACAACACTGCAGAAAAGCACAGTGGATGACGAGTCATACCCTGAAGTTAAGTCCTGACTCTGCTGCTTACCGTCTGTGACCCTGAGCAAGTCACTTAACCTCTGTGACCCTGTCATGGGGTGGTGGTGAGATTCCAGCTGGAAAGTAGTTGTGTAAGCATTATTAACAGTCTTGGGATACATATTGCTGTGCTTTATGTTTGGAGATGGTCTCATACAGGCATCGCTGACAGCGTTTATGGATGCTTCTGAAAACACGTTGTCCACCTATGTCCACAGTGCTCAGGGGCAGTGTGTTATCATAGAAAAGCACTGTAGTAGAAAACACAAGCACTAAATCCCAGCCCACATCCTGCCACTTGCTGGTATAATGTAACTCAGATGTAACTACCTGCTTTTGTAAGCTACCTCCTTTGTCTTAAGGCACCATGAAAACAAAACAGGACAGCAACAAAAACAACAGAACAAAACACAATCAAGTCGAATTCCAAAAGAGTGAGTAATGCAGATTTTTAAAATGATCTTATTTATTTATTTTTAGAGAGAATAGAAGGGAGGGAGAAAGAGATGGAGAGAAACATTGATCAGTTGCCTCTCACATGCCCCCAACCAGGGGCCTGGCCTGCAACCCAGGTATGTGCCCTGACTGGGGATCAAACCAGCATCCTTTTGATTTGTGGGACAGTGCTCAACCCACTGAGCCACACCGGCCAGGGGCGTCACGCAGATCTTTAATGGAGGATTCTCAAACACATTAGCAGGAAGTGTTGGACTTTAAACCACTAGACTTCCTAAGATCTATCCTTTAGGCATCTGTCTCCTGTTTTTCTCCTTTGTTGTCTGTCCTCAAACTTCCTAGCCCGATTGACAGCCATCTCCTGGGCCCTGCTGTCTAACATCAGCCACATTCTCAGGGTTTTCTTCCTGGCCTCTTTGTCATCACCATCATAATCATTATTGTTATTTAGAGTTTTCCCTTTTCCCTTCTTACACATTGTTCTGTTCAGCATAAGGCACAAAGCTAGTCTCAGCAGGAAAGGAATTCTCTCTCTTTAGAAAATGGACAAGGACCATTTAATGTTTTATCCCTCGGTCATCCCCTGTTTGATGCCGTGTAAGTCTGTTGACTTCTTCGACCCCAATACCTTTGCTGTGAAGTTGGGTCTTGCAATATTTGCGCCTTTAACTTCACAAGTGAGGATGAGATGAGGTGAAGGATAAGAAAATGCTCCGTAAATGTTAAAGCACTGTACAAAATGAGGCGGTGTTCATTTGTAGCCTCAGCAATTATTTGAAGAGTTTGTCACTCTGTCAGTTCAATCTCCTCAGATTTCAAGAAAGTTTAAAATCTTGTTCAAGAAAGATCTACCCTGGTTTTGGCTTTTATTATGTTGGGGTATGCTGCCTATATATCCAATTTATTGAGAGTTTTTATCATAAATAGGTGTTGAATTTTGTCAAATGCTTTTTTTTCTTCTATTGAGATGATCATATGATTTTTATCCTTCATTTTATTAATGTGAGACCTACCCTGTTTTTGATCATGGCTGAACACACTGTGACTTCCTAGCAGTTTAGAGCCAGGCTACTGTGTATCATTGCATTTATGTTTGTGTAGCGCTTAGAGAGTGCTGACAGATATTCTGTCATCTGCTCCTTGATAATTCTATGAGGAAGATGATTTTTATTATCCCCGTGATTGAAGCTGTACCTCAGACCTTTCAGTTGTGTGTGTTTCCCTGCTCATGTGGTCTGAATACCACAGCGGCTACTTGGGTGACCTATCTTCACTTCTCCCATACACCTTCATAGAAGCGTGAGCAATGGAAGGGACTTCTGGTCAAGATAGAGGTGTCGGTAAACACGGCTCGCCTCCTTGCACAGCCATAGCAAAAATTATGACTAAAAGATAAAACAACTGTCACCCAGAATCATCAGAAAATCGAGCTGTATGGAAGTCTGACAACCAAGGAAATAAAAGAGTCACAGTCACCCAGACGGGCAGGAGGGGCAGAGATGCAGAGACATGAAATGGGTGGTCCTACACCTGCATGTGGTGGATGAAAATCAGGAGGGATACCTTGGGAGCAAGGGATCCCAGTCTCACACCAGACCACCCAGCCAGGGTTCCAGTGCAAGGAAGATTAAGTCCCCAAAATTTCTGGTTTAAAAACCAGTAGGGGTTGGGGTGGAGGAAGAAAAATGGGATTCTTGGCATCTCCTCTTAAAGGGCCTGAAACAGACTTAAGATATACTCAGACTCAGTCCCTCTGGGCTCCCTCACTGAGGCAGCAGCTAGAGGAGCACCGGGGCACATGGGAGAAACTGAAGTGTCTGGCATCAGGCCAAGTGCCGGGGTCACCTTCCTCCTGGACAAAATGTCAGAGTCCAGGCAGTGGTCATAGTCCCTTTCTGAGCCCTACCCTACACAGAGCCACATAGTGGAGACACTTCCTTACCTGAAACTCCATCAATCTGATTTACATGGATTGCTCCATCCCGGTGTATCTAAGGGTTCACACCATCCAGCTTCCTGGCATGCTTTTCTACAATAGGCCATGCTACTAAAACGGGGAGTCAAATTACTTACCTAATACATTGAAACAAACAGGGAGGCTGCCAAATTGAGGAGACAAAGAAACATGGCCCAAATAAAAGAACAGAACAAAACTCCAGAAAAAGAGCCAAATGAAATGGAGATAAGCACTCTATCAGATGCAGGGTTCAAACACAGGTATTTAGGATGCTCAAGGAACTCATTGGGTACTTCACCATATAAAAAAGACCTAGGCAGAAATGAAGGTTACACTAAGTGAAATAAAGGAAAATTTACAGGAAATCAACAGTGGAGTTGATGAAGCAGAGTCAAATCAGTGATTTGGAACATAAGAAATAATTTTAAAAAATCAGAACAGCAAGAAGAAAAAAGAATTGAAAAAACTAGGACAGGCTAAGGAGCCTCTAGGACAACCTCAAACTTACCAACATTTGAATGATAGGGGTGCTGGAAGGGGAAGAGAAAGAGCAAGAAATTTAAAACTTACTTGAAAAAATAATGAAAGAAAACTTACCCTAATTTGATGAAGGAAATAGACATACAAGTCCAGGAAACACAGAGAGTCCCAAACAGGATGGACACAAAGGACCACACCAAGACACATCATAATTAAAATGCCAAAGGTTAAAGAGAGAATCTTTTTCTTTTTTTTAAAGATTTTATTTAT
>PVIA01016487.1:0-18722 GCA_004024845.1 Tonatia bakeri | reverse complement strand
TTGAATGTGTAAATTGCTTTGGGTAGTATGGACATTTTAATGATATTAATTCTTCCAATCCATGAACATGGTATATGTTTCCATTTGTTTGTGTCTTCCTTGATTTCTTTCCTCAGTGGTATATAGTTTTCTGAATACAGATCTTTTACCTCTTTGGTTAGGTTTATTCCTAGGTATTTTATTTTTCTTTTTGCTATTTCAAATGGGATTTTTTCCTTGATTTCTGCTTCTGTTGTTTCATTGGTGGTGTACCAAAATGCCTTTGATTTCTGGATATTGACTTTGTATCCCGCTGTTTTGCCAAATTCGTTTATTAGGTCAAGCAGTTTTTTGGTAGAGTCTATAGGATTTTCTACGTATACTGTCATATCATCTGCAAACAATGACAGTTTTGTTTCCTCCTTTCCAATTTGGATGCCTTTTATTTCCTTTTCTTGTCTGATTGCTGTGGCTAAAACTTCCAATACTATATTGAATAGAAGTGGTGAAAGTGGACAACCTTGTCTTGTTCCTGTTCTTAGTGGAAAAGATTGTAGTTTTTACCCGTTGAGTATGATGCTGGCTGTAGGTCTCTCATATATGGCCTTTATTATGTTGAGGAATGTTCCCTCTATTCCCACTTTGCTGAGTGTTTTTATCATGAATGGGTGCTGTACCTTATCAAATGCTTTTTCCGCATCTGTTGATATGATCATGTGATTTTTGTCTTTGCTTTTGTTTATGTGATGTATTACATTCACTGATTTGTGAATATTAAACCATCCTTGCATGCCTGGGATGAAACCCACTTGGTCATGGTGGATGATGTTTTTAATGTATTGTTGGATGAGGTTTGCCAGTATTTTGTTGAGGATTTTAGCGTCGATGTTCATCAGAGATATTGGCCTGAAGTTTTCTTTCTTCGTTGTGTCTTTATCTAGTTTTGGAATTAGGATGATGTTGGCCTCATAAAAAGAGTTTGGGAGTCTTCCGTCTTTTTGGATTCTTTGGAATAATTTGTGAAGGATAGGGGTTAGCTCTTCCTTAAATGTTTTGTAGAATTCTCCTGTGAAACCATCTGGTCCAGGGCTTTTGTGTGTTGGGAGTTTTTTAATTACTGCTTCAATTTATTTTGCTGTTATTGGTTTGTTCAGGTTTTCTGCTTCTTTTTCATTGAGTTTTGGAAGATTATATTTTTCTAGAAATTTGTCCATTTCATCTAGGTTTTCAAATTTCTTGGCATACAGTTCTTTGTAGTAATTTCTTACAATTCTTTGTATTTATGTAGTATCCATTGTAATCTCTCCTCTTTCATTTCTGATTGTGTTTATTTGGGTCTTCTCTCTTTTTTTCTTGATGAGTCTACTTAAAGGCTTGTCAATTTTGTTTATCTTTTCAAAGAACCAGCTCCTGGATTCATTGATCTTTAGAATTGTGCTTTTAGTCTCTATGTCATTTAATTCTGCTCTGATCTTGGTTATTTCCTTCCTTCTACTTTCTCTGGGCTGTCTTTGTTGTCGTTCCTCTAGTTCTTGTAGACATAGGGTTAGGTTGTTTGTTTGAAATATTTCTATCTTTTTTAGGCATACCTGTATCGCTATGAACTTCCCTCTCAAGACTGCCTTCACTGTGTCCCATAAGTTTTGGGTTGTTGTGAGTTCATTTTCATTTGTTTCCAGAAACCTTTTGATTTCTTCCCTAAATTCATCCTTGACCCATTCATTGTTTAATAGCATGCTATTTAATCTCCATGATTTTGAGTGTTTTGGTTTTTTTTTTTTCCCTTGGGGTTGGTTTCTAGTTTCAGTCCCTTGTGATCCGAGAAAATGCTTGGTATGATTTCGATTTTCTTGACCTTGTTGAGACTTGTTTTGTGTCCTATCATGTGGTCTATCTTTGAAAATGTTCCGTGTACATTTGAAAAGAATGTGGATTTAGCTTCTTTGGGGTGGAGGGCTCTGAATATATCAGTCAGGTCCATTTCATCTAGGGTATTGTTCAATGCCAGGATATCTTTGTTGATATTTTGTTTGGAAGATCTGTCCATTTTTGACAGTGGGGTGTTGAAATCCCCCAGTATAATTGTGTTGCTGTCAATATCTTTCTTGAAGTCCTCTAGGATTTTCTTCACGTACTTGGTTGCACCTCTGTTGGGTGCATATATATTTACAATATTTATGTCTTCTTGATGGATTCTTCCCTTGAGTATTATGAAGTGACCTTCTGGGTCTCTCTTTATGGCCCTTTTTTGGAAGTCTATTTTGTCTGAAATGAGTATTGCTACCCCAGCTTTTTTTCCCTGTCCATTTGCTTGGAAAATTTGTTTCCAGCCCTTCACTTTCAGCCTGTGCAGGTCTTTTATCCTCAGGTGGGTCTCTTGTAGGCAGCATGTGTGTGGATCATGTTTTCTTATCCATTCAGCTATTCTATGTCTTTTGATTAGAGCATTTAATCTATTTACATTTAAGGTTATTATTGATAAATACTTATTCATTACCATTTATGTACATGTGTTCCTCTCTCTCTTTCTCTTTTCCTTCTTTTCCTTAAATCATACCCTTTAGTATCTCTTGCAGAGCTGGTTTAGTGGAGGTATATTCTTTTAGACTTCTTTTGTCTGGGAAGCTTCTTATTTGGCCTTCTATCTTGATTGAGAGCCTTGCTGGGTAAAGTAGCCTTGGTTGCAGGCCTCTGGTTCTCATTACTTGGAATATTTCTTGCCATTCTCTTCTGGCTTGAAGTGTTTCCATTGAGAAATCAGCTGTTAGCCTTATTGGGGCTCCCTTGTATGTTACTTCCTTTTTCTCTCTTGCTGACTTTAATATTCTCTCTTTGTCTTGAAATTTTGCCATTTTATTTATGATGTGTCTTGAGGTGGGCCTTTTTGGGTTCCTCTTGATTGGAACTCTTTGTGTTTCCTGGATTTGTGTGACTTTTTCTCTCATCAAGTTAGGGAAGTTTTCCATCATGACTTTTTCAAGTAAGTTTTCCATCCCTTGCTCATCTTCTTCTCCTTATGGTATCCCTATTATACAGATATTATTATGTTTCATATTGTCTTGCATTTCTCTTAATCCCTCTTCAGTTTTTCTGAGCCTCTTTTCCTTTTCTTGTTCTTTCTGGGTGTTTTTTCTACTTTGTCCTCCAATTCTCTGATCCAATCTTCTGTTTCATCAATCCTGCTTTTCATTCCCTCTACTGTGTTCTTCAGTTCAGAAATTGTATTCTTCATTTCCTCTTGGCCTTTGTTGATAGTTTCTATTTCTTTTTTCATATTGATATAGTTTGCAGTGAGATCATTGTAGCTTCCCTGTAGTTTCTAGAAGCTCATTGTGAGTTCATTGAACTTCCTTATAATCATTGTTTTGAACTCAATATCTGATAGTTGAGTTGCCTCTATTTCATTTAGCATTCCTTCTGAGGCTTCCTCCTTTCCCTTCATTTGCGGATTGTTTCTTTGTCTTCTCATTGTTCCTGAGACGGTTCTTGTTAACCTCTGTTTCTTAAATTGATCTGTTCTGGTTCCTTGTGTTTATGGTGTGAACTTCTGTGGTAGAATACCTGTGAGATTCAGTGGTGTAATCTCTTTCGGGTATCCTGGTGTTCACAGCTTCCCCCTACTCTTTTTTGTGCTCAGTTGGAGGAGTAAGGCAAAATGGGTTAAGACAGCAAGCCAGTATACTATGATATTTACAGTAGCAGCCAGTAGAGAAGAGATGGGAAATCCTTTGGCTATGTATAGTGTTAATCATGGTCTTCCACCCCACTATCCACATTTTAGAAAGTATGGAAAGAAGATAAGACTCTTAGTGGGGAGGAAAGGGTTGTTAGTTGGATCTAGAAAGCTGTGAGGCTGTGGGAGGTCAGATTCTGAGATAAGGTGGGAATAAAGAATAGTAAATAGGAGTAGTGTGTAAAAGTATAGAGATAACCCCTACATTAACAGAGTTTAGGAAGTTGCAAAGTGAGCTGCGATCTGGGAGGGGTGTTAAGTTGCATTTACAAGTGTATGGAATAAGTCTTATTTACAGTAATATTGAAGCAACAATCTTGTGACAGATTCTATGAGATCTAGATAACAAGAATAAGGAGTATAGAATCTTGAGTGGTGTACTAATGGAACCCAAGTGAGGGACAGTGAATTATCAACACACTGTGAATGAGACAACAGGGGGACCCTATGAAATGACAGTATAACTAGCCAAGCAAAGAAGGTTATACAGAAAGAAAAAAAGTACCAAAATACTATTAAAATAAAAAATGTCAGAAAAGAGAGAAAAAGATGCTATAAATTTGCAGTAATTTGCAGGCAGAAAAAACATAAACAAACAAAAAAACAGAAGATGGATTGCAGGAGAGATAGATTTGGAGTGGAAGTAATAGCACTAGGATGGATGGAAGAGAAACATAAGGAATTGAGATATAAAAATAATAAGAGTTAAAAACTAAAAAGTTGCTTAATAAACAAAAACAAGATAAAATCAAACAATCAAACAACAACAGCGGGATAAGGAGAATAAAAATAAAAAAAGAAAGAAAGAGAAAAAAAGAAGAAGAAAAAACATGTACACACACACACACACACACACACACAGAAGGAAAGGAAAAAAGAAAAGAAAAAAAAAAAACCTCTTGTTGGTTTCTAACTAGCCAAACCAGTTTTTCTGCTTTTGGCAGCTCAAGCAGGCTGAGGGGAGGTTAGAATGCTTTTCACCCTTCTAAGTCAGAACTCCCCCAGAAACATTGCCGTCTGGGTTCAGGGCACAAGCTCCGGAGAGGGCAAGGGGCTGCGCCCCTCCCCCAACTTCGCCACCACAAGCTCCACGTTCAGCGAAGCACCCGCCTCTCCTCCGAGTCCATGGTGCACCCTCCGGGGGCTGCGAGGAGTAGAGCGCTTCCCCGCCGCTGGCAGACTCCACGGTCCTGGGAAGCACCCGCCTCTCCTCCACCACTCCTCCGGGTTCACGGTGCACTCTCTGGGGTTTGGGAGGGGACGCACACTTTCCTTTGCCCCCGCTGTGGACCCCAGGAACCCGTGAAGCGCTACGTCCTTTCTGGGCTCCCCGTTGGAGAGTCAGGTATCCCGGTGGGGTGCGCGCCCACCCGAAATCACCCACGCTCCAGAAACCCTTCCCTTGTTCACAGCTGCGCGGTCTGAGTCTTCCCCAAAACCACACACTCAATGGGTTGGGAGCGCAGGTGCACAGCAAGGCCTCCCTTGGTCCGGCAGACTGGGGTACTCAGTCTCCCCTGGGCTGTGCGAGGGTGCCCACAGCCCCTGCGCTCTGTCTCTCCTTCCTCACTCTCCACTCTGCGCCTTCAAGCCACAGGGCCGCCACTGCTGCTTCTCAATCCCTGCTGTCTGGGGAGGGAGCGGCGACTCGGCTCCACCAGGTTCCCTGAGACAGACCCAGGAGCTCCAGGCCTGCTCTCTCCATGCCTATCCCAGGGCCCTTATTATCCCGAAACAGTCCTCTTACCGTACTTTTATTCAATGTCTGGATAACTTTTGATGTCCTATTTTCATAAATGCTGTGATATCGGTGGTCTCCTGCTCTGTTCCTCCTCAGATCAGCCAAATTCTCCCCTGTGCACTGGGGAAGGGGATCATGATTCCTCCAACAAGGCCACCATCTTCCCTCCCCCACCATATTAATTCTCTTTGTTTCATCCTTAACTGAAGTCAATGGCCTCTCGGGCAGTGTTGTTCGCAAGTATGAGACAGCCCTAAAGTGACAAAATGCTCCTAATTCCATCTGCTGATAAAAGTCAATTTGACACCAACACTAAGCTGGCATTTTTCAAATAACAGTGCTAACATTTAATTAGAATTTAACCTGGTTGCTGGCTTTCCCCGAACAATGCACGGTACAATGATAGTTTCCCGAATAAAGGGACAGCTGACATCCAGGGTGAAGGCGGCATTTTAAACAAGCTGCACCCCAGTGGGGTCTGATGACACATGACACTCTGCCATTAACTGCTTGTGTTTCAAGTGGCTGAAAGAGTCTGCTGGCCTTTAGTCCTTCCAAGTACGGTGGCAGGTTGGGGTACATCTTCGAAGGGCTATCACAATTGCTTTGTAAAGATTCCTTGTGTAGACTCCACAAAAGCCCTCCCAAAATGACCAATTACATCTCTCAATCCCATTTTAACTGAAAGGATTGTAAGAAAGCACCGAGCATCATGCCTGACACATAGTGGGAACTTAATAAATGGCAGCCGCTGGCCGAGTAACTGTCTCAGAGCATCTCTCCACCCGGTCGTGACCGGAGTCCTAGCTGCGTATCGGTCGGGGAGGCTCTCTTCCCCTCTTTGAACTCCTGCGCTGCGTGGTCTATCACGTTCACGCACTCACCCGTTTAGGCCGCACACTCACAGCGTACCTGCTCGGTGCCAAGCGTGCATTCTCTCTGCATATCACACGCCCTTCTCAGAGATTCCCAGTGCACATGGGAGAGGCTCGTATATGTCCTGCAGAGAATACATAGACAGATAGAAGAAGGAGAGACAGGTGAAAGATGGATGGATGGATACATGGATGGATGAAGGATGGACACACAGATAGATTTTCAGTATTTTCCTCACGGACAGAATCCTTTTCATCAACACCTATTACCACCCCGAGGCAATGGGGTTCCGAGGAACACACTTTGGGAAGCAGTGCAGGTCCACATCCAATGCCACATAGCATACCCCACGTACAAGCATAGTTCTCCACACATGGTAAGCTCTCAGAGAACACTCATTAAAGTCGATGCTGGAGGCTCTGGCTGATGATGCCACCACGAGCTCCAGGCAACATGTGAACTCTGTAGCATCAAGACCACCCTGCCTCCAGACGCAGTACCAGGCATGCTGGTCCAGGACCACAGACCCCAGACCTGGACTCAGGGTTGGTCACATGGGCGTGACTAAAATCCCAGCTGGTCTACCTAGGGTTGCTGCATAACCTCCCTGGGTCTCAGAAGCTCGGGTGAGGGTTAACTGAGGAAATGTGCGAGGAAGACCAAAGCGTCCCTGAGCCATTGCCCAACGCTTTACCCTCACAGCCGCCTCTGCCCAGGCCCAGCTGCTCGGCCAGTGCACCAGCTCACTGCCCTGCTGTGTGTCCCGTTCCCAGTCGGCCCTTCAAGACCTGGATACGGAATCAGCCTTTCCCCCAGTTTGGAGGGTGGAGGGACAGGGATACAACTGCTGGCCGGTGAGGGCCAATGACTTTTTCCAAGCACACATACATACACACGGCAACTTCATACTTCCCCACACATGTGATAAGATGAAGAAGTTATATGACAAGCATGAAAACAACCCCAGATTGAATATAAAGCCCTACTTTTCACATGTCCCAAGCCACACAGCACCTCAGCAAGGCTGTGTGTAAACCACCCCCACCCCCCGGCTCCGCCCTGCTCCGCCACTCCACCTTTCACACTCCCCTTCGCTGTTTCTGTGGCAGGAATCTGCTCTCTTCTGGGCCAATTCCTTGGTGCGGGCTTGGCTCTGCCAGCTCTACGAAGGGTTTTCCTGGGGTGCAATTTCACTCAGGAGCAGGAATCACACTTCCAAATAGCGGAGCTGCCTCTATTCACCCTTCAAGGACACAGAGGCCGCAGGCAGCTGCTCCAGCTCCATAACTGCCCAGTTGGGAGGCAACTGGTGGATAAAACAGTATTTCTCCATCTTCAGTCACTCAGGTAAGACCTTCACAATTTTCACTCTATGTCCCAGGTGGCAGCAGGTGGCAGTCCTTCTGGCTACGGGACTCTCCTCTAGGAGTCCAGCCTGTTTCTCCCCTGGATCGTGTCTTTGGTGTTGTATCTAAACAGGTACCGGAATGCCCAAGGCCATTGGGTCTTCTCCTGTGTTATATTCTAGGAGTTTTATGATTTTGTGTTTTAGAATGAGGTGAGTGCTCCATTTTTTTAAAATATTTTATTTATTTTTTAGGGAGATGGGAAGGGAGGGAAAAGAGGGGAGAGAAACATCACTGTGTGAAAAATAAATCTATCGGTTGCCCCTCACGTGTCCCCAACTGGAGTCATGGCCAGCAACCCAGACATGTGCCCTGACTGGGAATCAAACTGGTGATCTTTTGGTTCACAGGGTGGCCCTTGGTCCACTGAGCCACACCAGCCAGAGCAGTACACTCTCTTAGAAGTTGGTTTTTGTATAGGGTCTAATGTCTGGATTCTTTTTTTTTTTTTTGCATGCGGACGTCTATCGTTCCTGCTCAGCTGGACGAAGAGACCGCCTCTGCTCCACGGTACTGCTTCTGCTCCCTCCTCACGGGTCGGCTTAGGGCTCCGTGTTGGGGCGCGATTTTGTCCCACAGATCTGCTTGCCTGTTCCCCCCGTCCCCAGTACCACACAGCCCTGATCACAAGAGCATTACAGGACCTCCTGAAGCTGAGTGGCGTCAGTCCTCCCACTCTGCTTTCTCTTCAACACGGTGTTGGCTGTTCTGGCGTATTCTGTGTATGATGTGTTACCCTATCCAACTTGCACTTACTCTCTTTAGCCGCATCCTAACAACAATATTCACAGAATCAATGATTTCCACGTGCTTGTCACGTATTTTCCTAACCCACACTAAAATGCATGATTGTGGAATAGAAAGCAATCACCTGTCCCTCACCCCACCCACACCTCCTTGTATGGCTCCCCCATGGGAAACAGACACACACGCTCTTGGCACCTGGGGTGAGGGAACACTCAACGCCCCCAAGGGGAGAGACCAGGGCTCCACGCTTGGCTCTTCCACTCATTGGCTTCAGACCGGTCATTTCAACACCCCTAGTCCTCAGTCATCCCTTCTGTACAAGGGGTTCAGTGGAACAAATATCTATTGCACTTTAGCCTATCCTGGCCACCAGGACCACCCAGGACCACCCAGGACCACCCAGGACACCCAGGAGCATGGTCTAAGGTTCCCATTCCCTGCTGCCTGCACCTGCTCCCCTTGCCTGAGCCCTCCAGCCTCCGCTAACAAAACTGAGGTTTAGAGCAGTGACAACCCCTGCCGCCTGTCCCTCTCATTTCCCTCTGCAGCGTCTGTGCCCTGAGATCACTTAACATCAAAGAGAAAAGCTGCTGATGGGCACTTAGCAAGCTAAGTGCCCATCAGTAAATGAGTGGATCAAAAAACTTTGGTACGTTTACACAATGGAATTCTATGCAGCAAAGAGAAAGAAGGAGCTCCCACCCTTTGCGACAGCATGGATGGAACTGGAGAGCATTATGCTAAATGAAATAAGCCAGGTGGTGAGGGACAAATACCATATGATCTCACCTGTAACAGGAACCTAATCAACAAAAGAAAAAAGCCAACAGAATATACCCAGAGACATTGAAATTATGAACAATCTAACAACAGCCAGAGGGGAGAGGGGAGGGAATAATGGGGAGAAGGGTTTTCAGGAACTACTATAAAGGACCCATGGACAAAACCAAGGGGGAGGGTGGAGGCAAGGGAGGGAGATGGGATTGGCTGGGGTGGAGGGAAATAGTGAGGGGAAAATGCAGACAACTGCAACTGAATAACAATAAAGTAATTTAAAAATAAATAAATAAATACAGTGAGAAATTGGTTAATAACCCAGGTATGCTCTAAATCAATACATTTTTGTTTTTAATATTTAACAATAATTATTTATCTTTTTAAAAAGTTATTATTATTCTTTTAGTTTTTCTGTCCCTTATATATTTGCTATATTATGCCTTAAAAGAAAAGAGAGAGAGAGAGAAAAGCTGCTTCACATCCTCCCTCCCCCTGCCCACCCCGGCGACCCTCAGTCACACTCACATGGGCAGATGACAACTAATCAAGTAAGCAAGTGTGGTTCAAGGGTGAGGATGCTGGCATTCAAGGCCAAACTCTGGTTTCAATTACGGCTCTGTGACCTGCCAATATCGTGACCTTCACCTCTCTCGGACTCGAGTGCCTTATTTGTAAATAGGGAAAATCCTACCCACCTCAAAGTAGTAGAGTGAAGACCCAGTGAAGTAACACGCTCCACCCCCCAGCACCACGCCCGACACGCAGCAGAAAGTCAGTCCAGTTAGCACGGCCTCGACTGCAGTCACTACCCACCTCCTGGTGCGCAGGGGCGAGGGACGCTTCACAGGGACTGCCAGCGTAGTGACAGGGGATAAGGCCTTTGCCTGATGGTTTGTGCACACTCGTGGTCTCCACTGTTGTTCGTGCGTGTGTGTGTGTGTGCTGTCATCTGTTTGCATGTGGATTGGGCTTGAAAGATGTTGCGAGCTTGGTCATGTTCGGGAAGCATCTACTACTTTTTTGAAGCTGACTTTCCACTTGAGTGAAGAAAGTAAACAAGAGGAATGTGGGAGAGAACGGGTGAGAGGAGAGAGGGAGAAAACAATCAGAATGAGCAGCAGCAAGTCTCCAATGCTTGAGGTTACTTATCGATCTCAGATCTGCTCGGAGAGCTGAGCAGAGGCCCCACGAGGAAAAGAAAATTGCACCAAGTTTCTGCACGCTGGTTTCAGTACGCGGGTTTTCCAACACCTTGTTTTCTCATCTGTTGCCAACGCCTGCCACCTTCTGGACATTCCTTGAACTGCTTGCACTTTCTAAAATGCTAGGAAACTTGGAAAGGTTCCTACAGAGAAAATGTATTAGGCTGTCAGAGGTCCCCCATGGCCTGCAAGAAAAAACTCCCTAGGCAGAGATCCTTCCTGAGCCTCACCTGCCCACCAAGACGACCTCCACTCGGCGCGCACCCCGCCAGCACTTGGTGCAGCAATGACAGCAAGATTCCTGGTCCCCCATCAATAGCGCTGACAGGAGACCAGCCTGGGAATCAGACCAGCGTTCCCAACCCTGACGACCAGACTCCTTCCCTCTAGAGACCTTGTGTGACCCTGGGTAAGCTACCCACCCTCTCTGCTTGCACCTCGTTTGTAAACTTAGGATAGCATAGCACCTATCCGCTAAAGCTGTGGTTGAGTTGAATCAGCTGAAGTGTGAGACGCATCTTACAAATGGCTTCAGATGCTATTTGGAAACTCAAGACGTTCTTTCTGCCTCTGAGCCAGTTATTTATGGAGCGTTTATTATGAACTGCGTGGGTGACAAGGCACAGTCTTTAAAGACCTTGAAGTCAGGTGAAAGAGAAAGAAATACAGACACATAATTATTCTGTTTTAATTTTGGTAAAGGCGGTGGGAAAATTAAAGACGATTTGAGACACCCCAAAAAGCAAACCTAAAACAAGAGATTGTAGACTTAATTTATTTGGGGACATGGCCCTGGGGATAGGGATGGAGTGGGGGGGCTGGAGAGAGTGAACCTGGGTGGAAGGCGGGTCAGTACATGGCCCTTTATGAAGCCGGACCACACGTGCAATTGGGCCTCGATCCTGCTGGAACTTTCTGAGGAGCCACGAGGAATGGGCCTCAGATGGACTGCCTGAAGAAGAGGTGATGGCAGTCCTCTGCCCCAAAGGTCAAGTCACCCCGTGGAGAGTGCACTCCCTCCCCCTCCAGGTTTGTGCCTGGCCCACTTCGGCGGGCATCCCTCCCCTCAAGGTCAGGCAAGCGCAGGGCAGAGAGTGAGAGAGGCGGGACAACTGAGGAGGTACAACAGCTCCCACCTGCTCGGAGCTGGCAGCCCCAGCCATGGTTGGGTTCACCTGCAGGCACACGGGGTGTGTGGTGGGGCTCAAGGGATGTCCAGTGATGGCACAGGAAATCCCAGGACAAGAGGGACACCTAGCCCAGCCCAGCCCAGCCCAGGCTTTGGTCAGAGATGGGATTTCACCACTGAAAGCTTTCTGGTGTCAGGGCAACACAGACACAAGGGCACCCAGGGATAGAGAAAGTGTGAGGGAGGAGGGCTGAGCCGGGATGGTGGGGAGTGTGACATGCAGAGGCAGAGGGAGAGCCCAGTTGTGGAATGATGGGAAGGCCACATCGGTGGGCGTGGTGAAGGGTCAGGTGGAGGAGGCAGGGAGAGCAAGGGGGCTCAGGGCAGCACACGGTTCCTACCTTGTGCTGTCCCCCAGGACTGAAAGATCTGGTTCCCGAGGACTGTAGTGGTTTGACTGTCCATGTCCTCCCCAAATGTGTGAGTTGAAACCCTAATGTCCAATACAACAGTTACTGGGAAGTGGGGCCTTCGGGATTAGGTGATGGGGGTGGAACCCACATGCATGGGATTAGTGCCCTTATAAGGGGGGCCCCAGAAGGCTTCCTGGCCCCGTCAACCATGTGAAGATGCAATGAAAGGCCTGGGACCCCAACAGGGCCCTCCCCCAGTCATGCTGGCACCCTAATCTTGGAATTCCAGCCTCCAGAACGGCAAGAGATAAATGTCTGTTGTTTGTAAGCCACCAGTGTGTGGAGTGTAACTGCAGCCCGAACAGATTGACAGAGGGATTCGAACTGAGCTCTGACATGCCACCTTCGGGTCACCTTGGAAACACCCACATGGAGAGGGTCCAGAGGCTCCTTGGAGCTGGAGGCTGGTGTTCAGGGAAGCTTTCGAGTTGACAGACTGGACAGATGTCAAAAGGGACTTGGCAAGTCAAGTCTCCTGATGAGGCCCACAGCAAAGCCCCTGATAGGTGCCAAGCCCCACGCTCCCAGCAGAGTGGTGGACCATTTCTGCAGGGCCCAGTGAGTGGCTGGGAAGCCATTACCAGAGTCCCTGAACACCACCTCGAGTCCATGACAAAGGAGGGACTGGACCCAGGAAGAGCCACTAGAGAGCCACGGCGTGGCCCCTGGCCCCTCACTCTCAGAGAAGGGGCAGGAGGGAAGGCAAAGACCTGTGTTTTCCCACAGGCCAGATGTGGGCCATGTGGGGAGGGACACAGCCCTGGAGAGTGGCCCAGGGGGCAAAGTGACACAGCACAGAGGGGAGGATGGACACCTGGGCTGAAGGTGACAGCTGCTGGAGGAGAAAACCACAATGTTTGGGATGCTGGCCAGAGGCTGTGGTCAGAGGACCCCGGAAGGGATGCAATCCGCCATTCCCAACAGCACCTGCGGCTGATGCACCCAAGTCAGGCAGGCACGCCCTTCCTGTCCTGAACTGTTCCCGACAGTGCACGCCCTGCTCACATCAGACAGCAAGTTCACGAGAGACCCCAAATCCCTGACCCACAGAAACTGCAAGATACCCAGTCTTTTAATTTGCCACATTGGGGCAGTTTGTTAGGCAGCAATAGACAATGAACATGTGGTTTTACCCGACAACTGCGGACTCAGGACTGGGGAGGCTTCCAAGAGTGCGGTTTCAAGAAGCTCCTGGGTGAGGCTTTTGAGGGCTGAAGTCAGAGGAAAGCAATGAAGCAGAGTCTCGGGGAGCCCTGACATTCAGCGCCTCCAGGACGCACACGGCGCTGTGGGTGATGCGGGCAATGCGCACCCCGAAGGTGGTGCCCGTCCTATTGTTTTGTTTGTCCTGAGATGTGACTGACATATACATGGTCAGTTAAAGGTGTATACCGCCTTGACTTGATACATTTGTAGACTGCTACGTGGTGACCACTGCAGCGTTAGCTCACACCTCCACTACGGCACACAATTCTCATTTCTCTCTTCGTGGTGAGGACGTTAAGTCTAGTGTGTCGGCCACGTGGAAGTGTGTAATAGTGTTGCTGGCTATAATCGCTCTGCTGTGCATTAATCAGACTCCCAAACTGACTCATCTCCTCGTTGCCAACTGTTTCATTGTAACTGTGGGGGTCTTTCTTTGAAGGATCTAGGAAATGGTCCCGGACATCGGTCTCTAAGGGTCACTGAAACACATGGGAATTATGTGTAGCCAAGCCAGCCATGCTTCCACCTGAGCTAGCAGTGCCGAGACACAGGCACCTAACAGCCAGCCCGCCGTCGCCGGGTGCTGAGAGTCGGATTCAGGCCACGTCTGCCTCTCTGCTGCTCACCAGCTACCGACGACCTGAACTGCAGTCCCTTCCCAGGCCTCTGAGAAGTCCACTCTGGAAGGTCAGAGAGGAAAAGCGTGGATACAGAATAAACACGACAAACAAGTGATGGAGCAAAGGCATTTCAAAATGTTAGTTCTGCCTATACCTGCGGAAATAAGTTAAAAAAAAGAAAGAAAAAGCACTCTGCATGAAATTTTTATTAACCAAAAGTCTGTTTCTCCACAGCAGGCATGTTTCACGTCCATGCGAAGAAGCCCCGAGGCCTGAGCTCTCCCAGGCAGACCCCGCCCCCCGTGAGGCTTGTGGGAAAGGACCGCTTGGCCCGCTCCAGGAGCAGGTGAAAGTGTGAGGCAGGAGCACAGTGAGGGATACAGAGAATTCAGTAGCAAGTTTTCCGGTTCTGGTGCTGACCCTGTTTCCCAAAGAGCAGAGGCAGGGGCCCACCCCTAAGTCTTGCCTCTCTAGAAAGGGACAAGACCACGAGCCTCACGGAGCAGAGAGCCTGCCGTCCAGGCAGCCTCACTGTCCCACAGCACCCGTCTGCCTGTGACACGCTGGATGCAGTCTTAGCGTCACGCTGGCACAACACGAAGGAAGAATGCTGGCCAAGGAGCTTGCCAGGCAAGGATTCTGGCACCAGTTACAACTTGTGGGTGCCTTCCCCATACCAAGCGATTCTCCGACGCCAACTGGGTGCCCCACATCCACTCAATTCTGACACTGTCTACCTGGTGATAGCATCACATCCCACAGGTCAAGGGCTGTCCCACCAGATGCACCCCACACTCCACTTCAGGTGCCAACTGCGAGTCCAGGCTGTCACCTGTGCTTCTGACCAACCAGCTATAGATGGAAGGTTCCAGTGACTCCTCAGGTTCCATAAATTCCCTAAAGCGGCTCCCAGCACTCAGAGAAACGTTTCACTTACTGGGTCACTGGCTTATTTAAAAGGATACAACTCAGGAACAGCCAGCTGGAAGACCATACCATTGGGCATGGTATGGGGGAAGGGCACAGAGCTTCTCCCCCGCCCCCGGCCATAGGGCAGCCCCTGGCCCATAGGGCAGCACCCTCCCCGCACCTCCACGTGTTCACCAACCCAGCAGCTCTCCAAACAACATCCTGTGATTGAGTAAATCTGTGGCCACCAGCAGTGGATTCAACCTCCAGCCTCACCCCTTCCCAGAGATCGGGGATGGGGCTCAGCTCCCGGAGGCCACGCCTCCTGCACCATCACGCTGGGCATCAGGATCTCAACATAGGCATTTAGGGGACGCAGACATCCAGACCACGGCACTGGGTGAGTGAACAAATCAGCCCCACCATTCTGAGCCCCTGTCTTATTTCCTGTAAGATTTGGCTATCGACTTGAAGGATAAATGTGAAGGACCAAGAAAGACTCCTCAAATAGTTACACAGAATTACCAGAGGACAGAGCGACGCACTCCGAGGAACAGACGCAGAAGCACTGAGAACAGACGCTCAAGGACTTGGACGTCAGTGTTCACAACAGCCCCCATGTCCATCCGCAGATGGATGGATAAACTCGCCGTCGCCCGTGCAGACAGCAGGGCAGCGTTCAGCCACGAAAAGCAGGGAAGTGCTCGTAGCCGCTACACCGTGGAAGAGCCTCAAGACCCTGCCAAGGGAACGCACGGAAGGCCCCTTAACGCGTTACTCTATTTACATACAACATCCATGGTCACGGAGACAGAAAGTAGGTTGGTGGTTGCCAGGGGGTGGGTCAGGGGGCATGGGCGGTGCCTACTCTAGGGTGCGAGGTTTATTTTGGGGCGATGAACACGTTTTGGAACTAGACAGAGCTGGTGGTGACAGAACATCATGAACATACAAAATGTCACTGGATTTTTCACTTTAAACTGGTTAATTTTTTGTTATGTGAATTTGATCTCAATAATTTTTTTTTAAAGGAATCAAGAAAATAGGTGGAAAAGGCCTTTATAAACAGTGGCCAGCTGGTGACCAGGGTTCTGGGCTTAGTTCTGCCACTTTCTGGCAAGGAGGATGGTAAGTCGGCCCGGCTTCCTCACCCATAAAACGAAGGGTCGGACCCCCAGTCCCCAGCCAGGACAGCCTGTACCAGCCGCGCGGCACTGCGTCTGAATGCACAGGGCCAGCCTGCCACCCGGACCCCACGCGCCGCGGGAGAGCTGGGCGTCCCTGTGCTGAGAAAACCCACCACAGAGCAAGTCCGCCCCCTTCCGAACACTCCGGACTGAAGGCCGCCAGCGGCCCAGGGTTCCAGCACGTTCATCTGCAACTGCGCACTCGCGGCACTGCGACCACAGGAGACGCACAGCCCAGGAAGTGCATTTATTAGGCAGATAAACGCCAAATCAGCACAGGCGGTTCTCGCGCACCCTTCGCCACCGCCCCGGAAAAGGACACCTTGGCAGAGGGCACGGGCTTCTGCGAACACCATGAAAGGGGGTTAAGGCAGTTTAATGCGAGGCTGCGAAAACTACACCTGTGACAGAAACGTCGTTCACGTGTCCCCGACGCCAACGAATCTCTGGAGCGCTCAGGCCGACAGACATGGTCAGGGGCGCACGAGCAGTCTCCAAAGCACTCCCGCAGGACGCCGACACACAGGGGCCGCGCAGAGACCCCGCGCCCAGGTGGGCAGCACGGATGCAGGACGCCGCTACCGCAGGCCTCCACCCGCACGTTTTTATTTCACACGAACACTTGACACTGCCTCGGGGGAGCGAATGCACATCAGGTGAGAGAAAAACCGGCCTCGGGCCTGTTCAACAGTCAGGATTACCGAAGACGCAGGGCCAGGCGTGGCCACACGGGGACACGGGGCTTTCACCGCAGCCCCACGCCGGCAGGGGCACGGAGCTCAGAAATACGCCGGGGTGAGTTCCGTCTTTCCCTCCGTCGTTACCACCTGGATCAGGCTTCCGGAGCTGGGTCGGTTCTTCTCTGTGATCCAGTCGTGGAAGGTTCTGGAACAAGAAAAGCTTTACGTTTTAAAACAAAAACCTGGCACACGCCTGTAGTTACACCCACAGCTTGAGAGGGTGGGGCCCGCTGCGAAAAGCCCCTACGGCAACCCAGACTCGGCGCCAGGCCCAGTGATCCCTGCCCTGGATTCCTTCCAGCTTCTGAGTGGCAGAATCTGGCCAGACTTTAACTTCCACCTTTGTACTTTTCTGCATTGTTGGAATACTTTATAACAGAGTGGTATGATTTTAAGTGATTTTTTGGAAACTTTACTTCATTCTAGGAGGTAAATATGTGCAAAATACTTCATGCTTTGTTATATGACCTTCCCAGATATTTGACAGAAAGGAGAAACTCATTCTCTCTCCCTCCCTCTCTCTGGCAAATATTTATGGAACGCCCACAGCTGTGTCAGGCAATGGGAAATGAAATACAAAAAACAGACTACTGCAATAAAATACATTAAATGCTAGAACAGGAGCACTTAGTAACTAACTGCATGGGGAGGGGCAGCTGACTGCCTGAAGGAGTTGAGAAGACCCTCTGGAAGAAGACAGGAGTAAGAAAAGGCATAAGAAACTCTTGCGATTGAACAAGTGGCTAGTAACTGTTAAACTGTCACCTTTGGGTGTTAGTGCACCATCCCCTTAACAATCCCCGGACGGGACCTGGGCCCTCTCTAATGGAAAGCACTCAGGAGGTCCTGGGACACTCCTCAGAGCCCATGTGTAGCTCCTGGGCCAGAACTGACGTGTAGCTGCCCAGTCTTCCCAGTTCCCCTCCGAGGGCTGCGTGAGCTGAGTGGACGTCACACAGGCTCAAACAGCAAAGCGCAGCTACAGCTCCCTGAAGGGCCACAGAGCTGGGGGACAGACGGCTCTATCAGCCTGCCAACGCCCCTCTCCGGGGGAGTCCCACTAGTGGACCCTGTACACTCAGAAGCTGTGAACTCCCGAGACCACTACCATGTCGATAAGCCAGGAGGACATGGGCACAGCCTCGAGCCCTACAGGGGCAGAGAAAGGGGGCTGGGAGCTGTGTGCTCACTGACGTGACCATGACACTCACTCCACGAGGAACTCCAAGGGTGTCCAGGAACTGAAGTCAGCCTCGGGCATCGACTTCCTGTTCATCGGGGTGTCCAGTGTGACCCTGCGGAGCAGAGGTGAACTGGTCATTTGTGTCTGCCTTTGTGACAACAGCTGCCCACCTCTCCCTCTAGGAAAAGGCACCAGGAGCCTCCAGGGCGGCAGCGTTTCCATGGAGAGATCAGCCGGGACAATCAGAGAGAAGCCAGGAGGCCGCCACAGGCACAGAGGCCACAGGCAAGCTATGCTCATGGGGCGCTTTGTGACTCGCCCCTGAGGCAGACGGGAGCAAGTGGAAAAGCCACATGGTGCTTTAAAAAAAAAAAAAAGCAGTCTTTCAGGAAGGAAACTACAACATCTTCATTCACTCCCTACAAGGTGGCAGACTCATTTCTGAGGATTTCTGAAGTGTGAGAATACCATGCCCTTATCATGGGAAAAAAGACGGCCTCCTTCTTCATTTTGTGGCTATTTTCCATGAAATCTTAGGGTTTTCAGTGAGAATACAGAACGTGCGACTTTCCCAAGAACCTTCAGGCCTCAGGAACCACTCAGAACAGCTGCGGAACCAGCATACGTGTGAAAGGGACCAGACGGTCCAGGCCCCCGGCCGTCCCAACAGCTCCTTCATGGGGCGACAGGTGACAGGTAAGCCAGATGGTGCTTGTCCAGCAAAAGGGAGTCCCCTGCCTCCAAGTTGCTGCCTCACCTGGTTCCGCTGAGGGGACCTTCATCCTGATCACGAGCAGGACCGTCTCCCCCAGCG
>PVIA01016486.1:0-18725 GCA_004024845.1 Tonatia bakeri | reverse complement strand
AACAGGGAAGTAGGAGGAGGAAGGAAGGGGGCAAAGATATAGAGAATAAGTAGCATAGACAGTAGGTAGAAAATAGACAGGGGGAGGGTAGGAATAGTATGGGACATGTAGACACTAGAGAACTTATGACACATGGACATGAACTAAAGGGGGGAATGAGGGTGGGAGGGGATGGGCAGGGTGGTGGGGAGTGAAGGGGAAAATGGGCCAACTGTAGTTGCATAATCAATAAAATAAATAATTTTAAAAAAAGAATGAGATATTCACTCTAAGTTTTCTCCTATTCCCACAATACATTATCACATTGTTTTATCTTCAAAATGATCCAGACCCTGCCTGACCACTCTTCTTTATGTATACTGTTCCCTCCCCAGCTAAAGACACAATTACCTCTCTTTCAGGTAATAGTGTCCTAATTGATTTTGCAGCTCCTACTCTTTTCCCCTCCTAAACATCTATCCAGCAGTCAGAGTAACCTCTTTTTAAAAAACATACATATCAGATAACTCCCCTTATCAACATCTTCCAAGTTTCCAATTTTACTTAGAACAGCACTGCATAATAAAAATGAAATGAGCCACAAATGCATGCCACGTAATTCAGAATTTTCTAGTAGTCACATTAAAGATGTGAAAGGCAGATAAATCCTGTTTTCAATATGCCAAGAATATTTAAAAATGCAATATTTTACATTCTGCTTTTTATACTAAGTCTTCAAACTCCAGTGTATGCTTTATACTTGCAGCATCTCTCTCTTTGGGCTGGCTATAAACCAACTGCGCAATATCTACATGAAGCTAATGGCTATTATATTGGGCAATGCAGAGTTAAAATCAGTGTCCTAGGTGGCCTATATGATTTGACTCCTGCTTACTCCTTCAGGCCAATCTCCTACCACTCTCACCCCGTCCTTATGCTCCAGCTACACTTACTTTCTTTCCCTCAAATATCCAAGCTGGATCCTTTGAACTTGCTCCTGTCTGGAATGATCTGGTGGTGCCATGTCTTTCCACAGCTTGCCCTTCTCATCCTTTAGGACGAAGTTGAAAAGTCACTCCCCAGAGGTTCACCCTTGTTACTTTCTCTAAAGTGATGTTTTTCTCTTTATTGCCACTCTGTGCACTTACTTGATTTTATTTTCTTCATACTAGTTATTATAATCTTAATGTTTTATTTTCTTGTTTATTAGGTTTTCTGTATGCCTCCACTCACTAGAATGTAGTCTCCATGAGAGTAGACACACTGCCATATCCCTGGGCCTAATGCAACTCCTGTTATAGAGTAAGTGCTTAATGAATATTTTTTTGAGTAAAAGGTGAGCATGAGCTGTTGAGGGCAGAGTCTATAATGGGCCGTGTCTTGGCAACTTATTTGGGCCAGAGAGGATTACTTGTATTTTGTGCCAGTGTTATTCTATTGATAACCAATGACATGGCTGAGTGGCCTTTGTGATTCTTATTTTAAGTTTTTTTCTACCGAGGAAGAAAGTCAAATCAGTCACAAAGGGGGCAAAAACAGGATTTTATTGGGGTTGCACTTCCGGGTGAGGTTCCCCGGTCCGCATGGTGGGGCCAAGAAAGTTGCACCCAAAGAAGGAATATGGTGGGGTTTTATTTTGTGTTGGCTCTCTCTGTGGGAGCTGGGGATTGGTCCCTTTTGAACAAAGCGGCAATATATTATTGGTGATTCTCTTTAGGCTCAGGTTGCCATGAGGATATCCGTTTTGTCAAAGCCCACCATTTCGGTTCCCTGGGTTGACGTCAGCCGTCTTTTTCGGGTTGTAGTTCACAGCTACCATTTTGTCCTACCCTGCCCATCCTGACACTTATTATGATTGAAAGATTCCCTCGGTAATAGCCATTAGGGAACTTTGGGGGAAAAAGAACAGTATTTATTACTTACAAATCCTATATAGCACACTTGGAGCCACACAGTGAGGTCATAGGTAGACAGAAAATGATTGTGCGTCTGGTTCTGCTTTTGTTGAGGTAGAGGTGTTGTGGATACACTAGGGTGTTGTGAGTTCAGTCTTTGTTGGTAAATTTAAAATATATGACTGGATACTAAAGCACAGAAAAGAAAAACAAGCAGACCAATGACCAATTTATCTAGGGGCTGGAAAGAAGTATTCCAAGTCATGAAAGGCAAGAACCTACATCCAAGATTGCTCTATCCAGCAAAGCTTTCATTTAGAATGGAAGGGCAGATAAAGTGCTTCTCAGACAAGGCCAAGTTAAAAGAGTTCATCATCACCAAGCCCTTATTATATAAAATGTTCAAGGGACTTCTCTAAGAAGGAGATAAAAAATATGAACAGTAAAATGAAAGCAAACTCACAACTATCAATAACTGACCCCAAAAACAAAAACAAACTAAGCAAACAACTAGAACAGGAACAGAATCACAGAAATGGAGATCACAGGGAAGATTATCAGCAGGGAGGGGGAAAAGGAAGAATGGGGGGAAAGGTACAGGGAATAATAAGTATAAATGGTAGGTACAAAATAGAAAGGGAGAGGTTAAGAATAGTATAGGAAATGGAGAAGCCAAAGAGCTTATAGGCACAACCCAAGGACAGGAACTAAGGTGGGGGAATGCTGGTGGGGGGGGCGGTGTAGGGCAGAGGGAAATAAAGGAGAGAAAAAAATTAGACAAGTGTAATAGCATAATCAATAAAATACATTTAAAAAAAGAATACACAGGATCTCTTTACTATTTTTGCAAATTCCTGTTAATCTACAATAATTAAAAAAAATTCGCCCTGGCTGGTGTTGCTTAGTAGGTTGAGTGCCGGCCTATGAACCAGTAGGTTGGCAGTTCAGTTCCCAGTCAGGGCACATGTCTGGGTTGCAGGCTAGGTTCCCAGTTGAAGGCGTGCAAGAGACAACTGAGAGGCAACCAGTTGATGTTTCTCTCTGTCTGTTTCTCTCTCTCTTCTCCTCTCTCTAAAAATTATGTAAATAAATTAAAAAAAATCAAAAGTCAATACAATAAAGATGTAATTATCACCAGGAGGACAGTTAACAGCAACTTGACATTAAGTTTTGAATATATTGTCAATGAAAAAGATAATTGGGAGAGTCTAAAATAAAATTTGCAACAAAATAAATAATCGTATTATTTTTTAAAAATAAAAAATTTAAAACGCAGCCTGGGTTGTGGAGGAGATTGGAGTTTTATCTAGTTCTGTGGCTGCCAATGTGTTTACTAGAGATAGCCTTCTTTGAAGTGGATTTCTCAGCAATCAAAGCTTAAGCTAAGCATTTGCATTACAATAAAGAAAAACCAAGTATCAGGGTTTACTATAACCTGCTTCTAAGTCTGGTCTTCATGCAGATATTTTTGGAGGCCTGAACTTATCTTACATTTGCAGGTGGCATCCAAGCAGAACTCTGGAGAGTCAGAGACAGTCTGGAGCTATGTGTACACATAGCACCAAACAGCCCTTTGGATATGATCGTCCTGAAAAAGAAATTGTGGGTCTGAGAAATGTAACTTATTGTCATATAATAACAGCAATACACTTGAGTGGTTTATATGTTCCACATACTGTGCTAAGTATCTTAAATGCATTAAGTCTCAGTAACAACACTATGAGACACATTTAGTTTTGGTAAGTATCATGGCTAGGATTCAAACCCTAGGGACTCTGGCTCAATTACTTATACTCTTTTGTTAATTTTATTATATTTATTGGGGTAACATTGGTTAATAAAATGATGTAAGTTTCAAGTACACATTTCTATAACACAATCATCTGCACATTGCATGAGTGTTCACAAACAAATGTCAAATCTCCAAGATGTGGTACATAGAGACAATGAAAACTACTCAGCCCTAAGATGAAATACTGTTTTTTGTGACTCATGAATGGATTCTTAGAATATTATGGTAAGCAAATAAGTCAGACATAAAAAGTCAAGAACCATACCATTTCAGTGATATATGGGATATAAAACTGAAAGCCAACAAAAGAACAAATAAGACAGATACTTGTAGACACAGAAAACAAATATGGTGGTTATCAGAGGGAAAGTGGAGTAGGGAGACTTAGAGATGGGTAAAGGGGGGCGATTATCTGTACTCAAATATTCTGGTATCCTGCTTTCCCTAGCCAAAGAGAAAACATGATACGAATCATGATGCTACATGGCCTGCTGCTTCAAGGCTAATGAGCAGAAACCATTCTGGAGCTCAGGTACAAGTCCCAGCTCACTTCAGAAGGGCTCAGAATGAAGCAGACAATAGTTACCACAAATACCACTGTCCAAGATGGAGAAGAGAAAAACCAGAAGGCATTCATTCTACAAAGATTGATTGTGTGCCTAGTGTATGTTCAGAACTGTGCTTAATTGTGGAGATGAAGTGAAGAAAAAAAGAAACATCGTGTTTGTCCTCAGAGAATATAGTTTAGTGGAGGAGGCAGACCTAAATAATTTTATGTGTGATAAGAGTTAAAAAGTAGACTTGTAGGATGCTGTAGGAGTTACATGAATGAGGGATTCTGACCTATTCTGGGTTTTCAGGGAAAGATTACCTGAGAGAGAAACATATGAGTTGAAATCTGAAGGACAAAAAAATGTAAATCAGCAAAGGACAGTGTGTGTGTATTAGGAGTGAGAGGTGGAAAAGTGTTCCAAGTACAGGAAACAGCAAATGCAAAGGCCCCAATATAGAAAACAAGCTTGGTGTATTTAAGGGACAGAAAGAAACTTAATATGCAGGAACCTGAGCAAGGGAGAGAGTGGCAAGAAATGAGACTGAAAATGAGTCAGTATCTAAGCCATGAAAAGCCTTGTAGACCATCTTAGGGTTTTGCAACTTTATCCAAAGAGCATAGGATAGCTATTGAGGGGTTTATAAAAAAAATCATCATAATAGCAATGTGAAGACTAGATTCAGAAAGGTGTAAAATTATGGTCAAGAAAACTAGTTACAAGTTACAGTGTCTGGCACAAAGTAGGTCTTAAATAAGTACTTGATGGTTAAATGAAGGGAGATTGCTAATTCACTAGCCCAGGCTGGAGATGATGGTTGCTTGGATCAGGATGGTAGCAGTTGAAATGGAAGTATGTGGACAAACTAGAAAGCTATTTAGGTGGTAAAATCAATGAGGACTAGGTAACTGATTAGATGGGGAAGCAGTAAGGGAGAGGGAGGATTAATGAATATTTCTTCTGTTTATTTTTTGAGCCAGGTTTCTGGGTTAAGTAATCAAAGAGGGATTCCATTTATTTAGATATGGAACATTGGAGGAAAATAGCACACCAGTGGGAAAGTAATAATTAATTGCATTTTAAATGTGTTAAGTTTGATGTTTCCCTGGACTTCTAGTGGGTTCTACCAATAGGAAGTTGGCTATAGAGGTCTGAAGTTCAGGAAAGTGGACAGCTTTGTAGATAAAAATCAATGTACAGATAATTATTTAATCAATATGAATAGAATCCAAAACTAAGCTCCTGAGAATGTTCAGGGGAAGGAAGAGCCAGCAAAAATCTGAGAATGAATTGGCAGGGGTATGAAGAAAACTAGGAAAAGTGATGTCATGAAAGTTGTGGAAGTCAAATAAGATGATTGAAAACTACTGATTACAATTAGTGATGTAGTCCACAGTGGCAAAGTAAGAATGGTATCCTACAGGTATTTTATCATCCAATTGGATGGTTATGGTATTAGTGAGGAGTTAGGATACAGGGTTGGGGCCCGCAGGCACAATTATGAGTTAGTTCTATTGGGTTCTACTAGAGTAGCTAAACAACATAAGCACTTTACAGAAATCAATATGTCCTTTTTCTTTGCTTGAGCACCTGAACAGAACCTCATCAGCCTGAGATTCTATCTGCTTTCATTACAGTGGTGGCTTATACTGAACCATTCAAAGACTTCAGCTGGTTTATCTAAAATAGTATGAGACAGGAGAAGGGAATGAACAAAAAGGAAAAAGGACTCATGGACATGGACAATAGTGTGGTGATTGGGGGTGGAGGGGATAAGGGGACAAAATGATAATGGAAATAGAATAACCCTGACTGGTGTGGCTCAGTGGATTGAGTGCTGACCTGGAAACCAAAGGGTCCCCAGTTCAATTCTCAGTCAGTACACATGCCTGGGTTGCGAGCCAGGTCCCTATTTGGGGGTGTGTGAGAAGCAACCAATTGATGTATCTCTTGCACATCAATGTTTCTCTTCCTCTTTCTTCCTCCTTTCCCTTCTCTCTAAAAATAAATAAAATTTTTAAAAGTTGAGGAGAGAATTTTACCTTGTATAATCAAGTTAGCTAAAACTTAAATTTTTATTGCAAGGGCTTTTTAATGAGTTTTGATATCAATAATGTACTTATTTATAAAACTAACACTTGATAGTCTTTGATCTGCTAAAACAACAAAGTTTTCTGTGTGGACAGCAAATATTTTGAGTTGTAGCAAATATGCTTCACACTAGTTTCAGCAGTCTCTAATTTCTTAATGTCATTTTTTAATAATAGAAAAAGTTAATTTGTGGTCAGAACCATGTAACCTTCTGTGTTTGGCTTTGAAGTATTATTTCAGAATGATCTGTGGTCAAATTTGTCAAATTCCCAAAATTTTGATATTTTTGGAAAATTTCCTTGTCAAATTCTAGAAAACATCATCTGATCCCAAACTAACTGTGATATTTACTCCAGGGCTCCTGGAATATTTCAAAGGATTTGTTTCTCTCCTTATAAAAAGAGAGGTGTTAAACTAAAGACTTATTCCGTATGTGAAACTGCAAGGGAAGGGCTATGATATCGGACATAATAGTAAGCTTTCTTTATATTTTGCTTGTGTAAGTATATAAGTATTCCAAAAACTGTGTGTAATTTCTGGAAGTCTGATGTTTCCTGATATACAATGTCGCTTGTCATCAAGATTGAAGTTCACATTGAAAGGACTAAAGCTGAATGTTAGGGAAATGATCTAGCTGACTCTCACACAAAGGCATTGGCAACAGAACCAGTAACAATTATGGTACACATGGATGAAGTCCATTTTGCTTCTAAAAAGAGTCTTTCATTGTGGGACTTTTGCCATCATAATGTCCTTATAACACAACTACAGTCTGCTTTTAAAGAATTAAGATGGGGTTAACAGTGACTGCAACATTTTTTAACAACTGAAAATTGGTGGTATAATCATCACCCACACTACCATGCAAGCCAGACTTCTGGAACTCTTCACTCTCACTCCCTGCATGTAAGAATTTACATGTACTACCAAATTCACTTCCTCAGTAACTCTGTAATCTTTTTCTTCTCCATTCACTGTCTCTGGTCTGATTGTAGTTCTCAACTTTTCTGTCTTGAATTCCTGCAGTAACCTTCTCCCTGTCTTCCCTGCCTACAGTCTATAATGCTTCTACTCCACCTGGTAACTTGAGTACCACTACACTGAAAATCTTATCATGTAATGATGTGCTTGAAAGTTTTCACTATTGCTCAGACAGGTGAAAATATTCACAATTTCCCATAGTTATTAAATACTTATTATGTGCCAAGGACTATGTTAAGTATTAGTAATAAAGTGTTGAATATAAGATGACCCCTGCCTTTAAGGAATTTACTCTCTGGCTTAGAAGGCAGGCACATAACACATAATTATAATATAATCTGATCAATTTTGTGATAGAAATATTTAAAGAATTTTAGGAGCATGGCATTCAATCCATTGAGGGTAATGGCTGTGACTTCCTAATCTTAGTATTCTAAGCTCCTGTCATAAAGTCTGATTCAGTGTTTTGTTGTTAAAATACTAAAACAATTATCCTCTCTGATCCTGTTTATAAAATAGGGATGGAACTTATTGATGACATACAAAACAAGTGCAATGCATAATCTTTGCTAATATCTTAATTTGAATAGATCAATGGTAAATTACTTTTATAAGAAAACCAGACAAATTTAAACACCAACAGAAAACTTAATAATTTAAGGAGTACTGACATGTTTTTAGATGTGATAAAGGTGCTATGGTTATGTTTTTTTAAGCTGTCATCTTTTTAGATAGGTAAAAAGCATTTACAAATGAAATAATATGACATCTGAAATTTGTCTCAAAATATTTCAGTGGTGGTGGGATGCAGGAAGTGAGAATATAGCTGAAATAAGATAGGCCATGCAAATGTTAATAATTGCTTAAACTGTGTAATAGAATTTTTAAAAATTATTTTGTTGATTTTATAGGATTTTCATGGCAATCAAATAAAGTAACATCATATAAAATGCTTGATATAGTGTCTATCTCTTCAAAAACTGTTACTTTTGCTTCTCCCCTATTATTTTTTTCCCTCTCCATTGGGTGGCACATAGCAAAGTTAACACTAGGTAAGTGAGATAAGAATTAGAAACTTATTATCTGAAGATCTAGAAACATACTCAGTACTATTTCTCTCTTCTGACTTATAACAGTGGCCTGACAGACAACTTCCCTGAAAAACCTATAACAGCAATGTCAGTGTCCAACACCAACGTGAAGAAGGGGAAGGAAATCATGCCTTCAAGTTCTGAGGAGAGAAGAGAGAAAGTATATATACTCACACTTTCTGAGCTGAAAGGAGCTGGCTTATTCTAGTGTTTTCTTCTGATTCTTGAATCTATTCTGCAATATTGCCACCTGGTGGCTATCCAGCATCACATGACCTTGTTTCCAGGATGCAGAATTTGCTTAGATAGCTCTGCCTGTTCTGTGAAAGTTTTAAGAGAAAATGGCCTTTCTCAGTGAAAAGTTTCCTGATTTATTCAAATATTCATACCCTCCCTCTTGCCCAGTCAAGTGCCTTATACTTAACTTCTGCTACAGTTCTTATTACTTTATAATTGTTTACCCGTCAACATTTAATAATTCACTTAACAAAGTTATTTTTTTTAAGTGTCTGCTTTGGGGGTAGATACCAAGTTAGGCTTGGGAGATAAACTGGTAATGAAACTAGTTGAGCAGAAACCAGTAAATGGAGAATTAAAATAGTATAATGTTTGCTGAACCCTTAGAATATACCAGTAAGTTTTCTAAATGTTTTACAATATGCACATTAAATCATTTAATCCTCACAATGATGGGGGAACTCAAGAGTCAGAAAAATTTAAGTTAAGTTAATAGTTAATAAACGTAGTAGTTAATGAATGTGAAAGCTATTGTTTCAGGAACTGCAGGTATGGCCCACCCTGACTGCAGAAGAGACCACAAATGACTGACCTTCATGCTCCAGAAGAGACCATAAGCAATCAGGGTGGTATTTGAGCCATTGTGTTCCACGGAGAGACAGTCTACCACCCAGACACAGATAGAGAAAACCACCCAGTACACAGGACAAAGGACTCAGGAAATCACTGGTCAATTGATGAAAGGATGTTAGGGAAACTGCTGGACTGTAGCTTTTATCTGATTAACCTCTTTCCTGAGCTCCAAATCCCTTACCTACACTTTTGCCCCCTTATAAAAAAAAGGCTGGCTTGAAAGGAAATGTAAGATCGTCTGTTAGGGTGTGAACCTGCTGTCTTCTCAGATCGCTAGCCATCTGAATAAAGCACCCATAACGATTCAATCCCTGTCTCTGCTTACTGGGTCTGATAGGTGACAGGCAGCACAAACACCACCTTTTCTGGTTTCAACAATAACTCTATGAGGTAGATTCAGTTATTATCTCTACAGTTAAGGGGATAATATCACAGCGAGTTTAGGTGAATTGTGTAAAATCACACAGCTGTGAAAAACTAGGGCTAAAATTAAAACTTGGCCTAGTTTATGAGCCTACATTCTAAGTTAAAAACAACAAAACACTATATATAACTGTCATCATCCAAACCTTACCCATAAATGCAGCACAATGACGGATGACAAAATAAAATCTTGTACTTCTCAGGTGTGAGGAGAGAGTAGTTTAGGTAGGCAAATTTCCTAGCAGGTTTAGGTGATCAAGAAACATAATTCCATCCCTCTAAATCTCATGTAGGCCCTGGGGATTCTATCCCCTTGATTCCTGCCTCTTGCAGAACTGAATATCCACCTCGGTGGAAGAAAGTGTTTTGCCTCCAATTTTCTGTCTTAAATATAGACAAAAAACATGTCATTTATTTTTTTTCAAGTGTGGTAGAGCTAGACTGGCATTTCAATTTTTTTTATCAGATTCTAAAGGTAAACAAAACAAAAATAAACAAAACTATTGCAGGAAACTTTCAAATTTCATTCTCTCAATCTCGTGACATAAGTAAGTATCCCCATTTCATAGATAAAGATAATAGAACCAGAGAGGCACAAGTTGTTCAGGGTCACACTGCTAATAAGCAGAATAGCTGAGTTTTGACTCTACAGCATGAGAATGTGGTTTCTGACTACAATATATTGTCTCCCTTTCTTACTTTTAAATCCATTTTATTCTTTTGCTTACTATGTTTTACTCTTGGAGTGGTACAGCCATTGAAATTAATAACAGGTATTTTAGTGGCTTATGTTGAGTTTAACTGTTTCTGACTCACCTACCAATTTTCTACAACTACCAAACTTTTATCCATCCCTACAGGCCAAAATCAAATCCCATGCCTTCTGCATGAAGTTTTATCAATCAAGGCCACCAATTCATTGGTTCATTAAACAATTATTTCCCTTCCCTTTTTAAAAATTTTATTATTTTTATTCTGACAAAATACAGATAGCATAAAATATACCTTTAATAACATTTAGGACATTCAAAATGTTATGTGAGCATTACCACTCTCTACTTCCAGAACAATTTCACTACTCCTAAAGAAAAGCTCATATCCATTACACAGTCACTCCTATGACTCATTTTCCACAACCACTAATCTACTTTTTGTCTCTATAGATTTACTTATTCTAGATATTTCTTATAAATAAAATTGTACAACATGCAGGCTTTTGCATTTGGCTCCAAGGTTCATGATGTATCACTATTTCATTCTGTTTTTTAGGATTGTATAACATTTTATTGCTATAGATACCACATATGCTTTTCTAGTTTATCACCTGATGGACATTAGGATTATTTCCACATTTTGGCTATTGTGAATGGTGCTACTATAAACATAAATGTATATTCATTATTTTTACATCTGTTTTCAATTACTTTGTGTTTATGCCTAATAGTGGAATAGCTAGGTCATATGGTAATTTTGTTTCATATATTGAGAAAACATATTGTTTTGCACAGTGACTATGCCATTTTACAATTCCACCAGCAATGTAAGGGGGCTCCAATTTCTCTGCAGCCTCACCAACATCTTTTATTTCCCTTTAAAAAAACTTATGACCATGATAGTAGGTATGCTATAATATCTCCTGGTTTTCATTTGAATTTCCCTAAAGACTAAGAATGTTGAACATCTCTTTAAGTGCTTGTTGGTCATTTCTGCATTATTTTTTGAGAAATATATTCAACTCTTTTGATCATTTTCAATTAGGTCATGTGTCTTTTTGCTGTTGTTTAGTGGATGAGTTATTTATGTGTTCTAGATACTAGATCCTTATGAGATCTATGATTTGCAAATATATGCTTTATTTTGTGGATGGCCTTTTCTACTTATTTTTTAAATATTTTATTTATTTATTTTTATAGAGAGGGGCAGGACAGGAAAGGGCAAGAAACATCAATGTGAGTGAGATACATGAATCGGTTGCCTGTCCCATTCCCCAAGCTGGGCACTTGGCCTGCAACCCAGGCCTATGCCCTGACTAGGAATTAAACTGGCAACCCTTTGTTTGCAGGCTGGCACTCAATCCACTGAGCAACACCAGCCAGAACACCCTTGTATTTTTCTAATTTAGGCATAAAACCTTCAGTCTTTGTCACTGAGTGTGACATTAGTTGTGGGTTTTTCATAATTATTAAAATCAGGAAAAATGTGAGGACATTACTAAAAGTTTCACAGAAATAAAAAGGATTACAATATGTATAATTGTACACCAAAAAATTGTAAATCCTACTTGCAATGAACAAAGTCCAAAAAAAACAAAATGTATAATACCTAACTGAAGGAGAAATGGAAAATCTGAATAGACTTATAATAGTACAGTGATTGAATCCATAATCAAAAACTTCCCCAGAAAGCAAAGACCAGGATCAAAAGTCTTCAGTGGTGTATTCTACCAAAGATTTAAAAAAATTAACAGCAATTATTCTCAAATTCTGTCAAAATATTGATGAGGTAGGAACATTGCCTAGCTCCTTCTATGATGCTAGTATTACAATTACACTCATAACAAAGCCAAATGAAGACACACACAAAAAATAAAACTACAGAGAAATATTCTTATGTATTTTGATACAAAAATTTTCAAACCAGATCCAGAAAACCAAATTCAGCAGCATATTAAAAGGATTATGCACTGTGACCATGTGAGACATTTGTGGAATGCAGCATCATTCAATACATGAAAATCAATCAATGTAATATACCATATTAACAGAATTAAAAATAAAAAATATCATCTCAATTGAAACAAATAAAACATTTGAATATATTCCACACCATTTCATGATGAAAACACGCAATAAACTAAAAAGAGAAGAAATTTTCTGAACACAATAAAGGTCATATACAAAAACCCCACAATTACCATCATATTCAATGGTTAGAATCTGAAAGCTTTTTCCAAAAGATCAGGGAAAGGACAAGTATGCACACTTTTACCATTTCTATTCAGCATAGTATTGAAAGTTACAGCCAGAGCAATTAGGCCAGAGAAAAAAAAGATATCCAAATTCTAAAGGAAAAAGTAAAATACCTTTGTTCATAGCTGACGTAATCATATATGTAGAAAACCATAAATAGACCACACATACAACATAACACACACAGACAAATCTATTAGAGCTAATAAGTGAATTCAGCAAAAGTGTAAGATATAAAAATCAACACACCAAAATCATGTGTGGTTTTATATTCTAACAATGGGCAATCAGAAAATAAATTATAAAAAGCAATTCCATTCACAATAGTATTAATATTAATAAATTACTTTGGAATAAGTTTCACCAAGGAAGCAGAAGACTTGTACACTAAAAGCAACAAATCATTACTGAGGAAAAATTAAAGGCAAAATATATAAATTTAAAAAATCCATGTGTGTAGGCTGAAAGTCTTAAGGTTAAGATGATACTATCACTCAAAACAATCTACAGATACAATGCGATTCCTGTCAAAATTCCAATGGCATTTTTTCATAAATGGAAAAGCCCATCCTAAATTTTACATGGAATCTTAAGAGAGCATGAATAGCCAAAACTATTTTTAGGGGAAAAGAAGGATAGTTGGAGGATTCACACTTCCTGATTCCAAACTTTACAACAAAGCTACAGTAATCAAAGTGTGAAGTACTGGCATGAGAGTATACATATAGACCACTGAAATAGAGAGCCCAGAAATAAATTCTTGTATATATGGTCAATTAATTTTCAGTGAGGGCACCAACACCACTCAATAAGGAAAGGATACTTTTCATCAAATGATACTGGGGAAACTTGATATCCACAAGCAAAAGAATAAAATTAGACCCTTATATTACAATTTATACAAAAATTTAGTTAAAACAGATGAAAATGTCAATGAAAACATTGAAATTACAAAATATTTACAAGAAACAGAGGAAATTATTCATGATATTGAATTTGCCAATAATTTATTGAATGTGACACCAAAAGTAATAGCAAAAAATAGACAAATTAGACTTCATAAAAATAAAAATTTTTGCCCTGGCTGGTGTGGTTCAGTGGATTGAGTGCCAGTTTGCAAACCAAAGGGTCACTGATTTGATTCCCAATCAGGGTACATGCCTGGGTTGTGGGAAAGGTCCCCAGTAGGGGGCACATGAAAGGCAACCACACACAGGTTTCTTTCCCTCTCTTTCTCCCTCCCTTCCCCTCTGTCCAAAATAATAAATAAATAAAATCTTTAAAAAACATTAAATTTTTTTGTGTGCATCAAAAGATACAATAAAGGGAATGAAAAGACAACCCACAGATTGGGATACAATATTTACAAATCATATATCTGAAAAGAAACTAATATTGACATTATATTGAACAATTCCTGTAATTAAAAACAAAACTATTAAAATTTTCAAAGAACCTGAGTAGACATTTCTATCAAGAGAACGTTCAAATGGCCAATAAACACATAAAAAGATGCTTAACATTACGAACCAATAAGAAAATGAAAATCACAATGAAGTATTACTTTATACTTATTAGGGCACAGAAATCACAAACCAGACCAAGACTGAATCTTGCCTCTATCATTTCCTCTTAGAATGGTGAAAATTTTCTGGAAATGGTTAGTGGCAGTGGTTGCACAACACCATGAATGTTCTAATGATACTAAATTGTACACATATTCAGGAAAACTGGAATGTTGTATTATATATCATACCATAATAAAAAAGAATCTTAAAATATATAATGATAGCTTGCTTGAGAAAAGGCACCAACTACAGAAGAAATCATTTTATCAATTTGCTCACATAAATTTGGACCTGGATTGGGAGCCATATATAAGATTAGAGTTGAGCTAAGGAAAATATATCTTCTTCAATACACAATGAATAGTCAGAAATAAAAAGCCTTGCCCTGACTGGTGTGGTTCAGTGGAGTGTTGTCCCACAGAGCAAAAGATTGATGTTTTGATTCTTACTCAGGGCACATACCTGGGTTTCAGGCAAGATCCCTAGTTGGGGCTGTGTGGGAGGCGACCGATCCATGTTTCCCTCCCTTTCTCCCTCCCTTCCCCTCTCTCTAAAAATTAATAAATAAAATCCTTTTTAAAAAAGAAATAGAGTCATCATGCCAAATGAGGGAAAATTCAGAAGATGAGGCAGGAGTCCCTTTAGTGAAGCATGAGGTAGGAGCTATGAGAACATGATCACTGGCAAATAATTGTACAGGACAACAGGGTCTGTGATTTTTTTTTTTAGCCACATTTGTAGTCTCTTTTTACCTGAGTTCAGTTCCACAATGAAAAAACAGCTTTGGCAGCCTTAGATCCCAGCTATAATACCCTCGTGATGCCAGATAGCATGGCAGACAAAAGGCTGTAAGAATAGCAACAAACACTGCTTTTATTTTTTCCTTTATCTTTTTATGTTAATTTAAATTCTACCATGTCTGAAAAAACTTCTACACAGAATTAAGTCAGTCTGCCCCAGCACATTACATTTCTATTTAATCAGAATGCTAATGCAAGAGCTCAGTAAAAATTACCTAATTATTTTAAAAACTGCTCTTAAAAAAGACTGGTGGAGCAAGAGAACAATGGAAAAGTACTACAGCTAAGAAACCTGTGAGATCTATGACTTTACTTTTCTGTGTGTGTGTGTGTGTGTGTGTGTGTGTGTGTGTATGAGAGAGAATCTGGGCACCTTCACAATAAATAAATGCCTAGTGATAAATAATATAATGGCTATTAAGAGTTTACTGTCAGTTTCATCATCTTTACATTCATGCATCCATTTTACATTCATTATTTATTATTTAAACAAATATTTATTGAACACTTACTATGAATCAGGCACTGTTCTAGACATCGCAAATACAGCAGTGAACAAAACAAAATTTTATGACCTCATGAATACTCTTCCTCTTCTCAATGCTGCCTCTTTTTCTTATCTAGTAAACTGGGTGACCTGGGATCTAGACCTAACTCAGCCACTAATTAAATAACATCGACTAATATTTCTGCACTGAGATAACCTTGTATGGATCTTAAAGATAAGCAACATATTCATCTGGCAGCTATGGAGAACCCCCACATCAGTTTAATGAAGCCTCAATTATCCAGGAACTCATAGACCAGTAGGAAAGCCAGACATGAACCCAGAAACCTGTAATACAAGTTTTAAGGCAAGAGAGAAAAGAAACAAAAATGTAATAATGAGGGACACAGAGTTATTTCCAATTTGTGAAGATGTAGAAGGATGCTGCTAAATCCTTATGTGTTGGGTAAGGTTTGGGTAGTGTTAATGGACAGCTTTCATAGCAGAATGTAAAAAGAAGTAGGGTGGTGATCAGGGCTCTGTAGGAGAAATAAGAGTACATCATTTTGTTGAATAATACTGGAAAAAACAAACACTAAAGTTATATGAATTTTTATGATAAAAGTCACTTAGATATTTTAAGTATATTTTATTATGTTATTACAGTTGTCCCCATTTTCCCCCTTTGTACCCCTCTGCTTAGTACCCCCTTCCCTCCAGCAACTCCCCCCCATTTAGTTCATGTCCATGGGTCATTCATCTAAGTCCTTAGGCTTCTCCATTTCTTACTACTCTTAACACCCCCCCGTCTATTTTCTACCTGCCAATCATGTTTCTTATACCTTGTACCTCTTCTTCCATTCTCCCCCTTCCACCTTCCCATTGATAACCCTTCAAATGATCTCCATATCTGTGATTCTGTTCCTGTTCTGGTTGTTTGCTTAGTTAGCTGGTTCATTTTTTATATGCATTTGTTGATAATTGTGAACTATCCTTTATGTAGTTGCCTTTTTGATGTTCATAGTTTTGATCTTCTTTTTCTTAAATAAGTCCCTTTAACATTTCATATAATAAGGGCTTGGTGATGAACTCCTTTAGCTTTACCTTGTCTAGGAAGTGCTTTATCTGTCCTTCCATTCTAAATAATAGTTTTGCTGGGTAGAGTAATCTAGGTTGTAGGTCCTTGCTTTTCATCACTTTGAATACTTCTTGCCAGTCCCTTTTGGCCTGCAAAGTTTCTTTTAAGAAATCAGCTGATAGTCTTATGTGTACTCCCTTGTAGGTAACTCTCTGCTTTTCTCTTGCTGCTTTTAAGTTCTCTTTGGGTCCAACTTATTTGGGACTCTCTGTGCTTCCTGGACTTGTATGTCTATTTCTTTCACCAAATTAGGGAAGTATTTTTCCATTACTTTTTCAAATAAGTTTTCAATTTCTTGCTCTTCCTCTTTTCCTTCTGGCATCCCTATGATTCAGATGTTGGCATGTTTGGAGATGTCCAAGAGTCTTCTTATACTCTTCTCATTTTTTTTAAAGTTTTGTTTCTTCTTTCAGTTCTGGTTGAATGCTTATTTCTCCCTTATGTTCCAAATCATTAATTTGAATCCTGGCTTCCTTCCCTTCACTGTTGGTTCCCTGCAGATTTTTCTTTATTGCACTTAGTGTGACCTTCATTTGTTCCTTTAAGTTGCTGTCATACTCAATGAATTCTTTGAGTATCCCGATTACCAGTGTTTTGAACTCTGCTGTTGATAGGTTGGCTATCCTTGTTTAGTTCTTTTTCTGGGGTCTTGTTCTTTTCTTTCATTTGGACCATATTTCTTTCTCTCCTCAATTTTGCAGCCTCCCTGTGTTTGTTTCTGTATATTAGGTAGAGCTGCTTTGACTCCCTGTTAAAGACATCATCTGGATGGATGAATATGGCTTCTTTAAATGCTTGGTTGTTGGACTTGCACACAGTTCAATTTTCTGACAGTTCTAGATGTTACTTGTTTTGAGATTTAGTTGTAATCCTTTCTGTGGTTGCACAAGGAGGCAAAGTGTGTCTATCTACACATCCATCTTGACCAGAAGTCCAGCCACCTAGATATTTTTTGCTTGTAGATATAGTTTAGGTAATATCACAGGCATATCTGCAGGAGCCCCTTCTTTTCCATTAGAAATATTTGGGTCATAAGTTTTGATAAACTAAGTCTTGCTGTAACTCTCTTCAATTAGTGGTGGTCAGCTTTCCCATCCAATTTTCCTCAAAGGTTAAGTCAAATTGTTTTACTTTCTTCAGATACAAAAATCAGCTGTCTTCCTCCTCATTCTCAACACATACTGGCATCTTGTCATGTAATAGCTGAGAGTACAACCTCTGTTGTCAGTCTGTGAGTTCAGATCCAGAACAGCCCCCTTCCTAGCTGTGTGACCTTGTACAAATTCCTTAACCTCTGTTAGACTCCATTTCCTTGTCTGTAAATAATTGTTTTTACCTCATGGTGTTTTGGATAACTCTGAGTTGGATAAAACAGATGAAACATAAACTCTCCCTGATACAGAACATAGTAAATACTCCAAAAATAGCTACTGTGTGTGTGTGTGTGTGTGTGTGTGTATTCCATTAATCCTCATATATAATGGAATATTATTCAGTCGTGGGATAAAAGGAAATTTTTTCATTTGCAACAGCATGAATGGACCTTGAAGACACTGTACTATGTGAAATACCAGGCATGGAAAAATAAATATTGCATAACCTTGCTTATATACAGAAGGTAAAACTTACAGAAAAATGTAGAACTTATAGAGGTGGTAGAATGGTGGATACCAGAAGCTGGGGGGTTGGTAAAATGAGGAGATATTGGTCAAGAGCATAAGCTTTCAATTATAAAATAAATTCTGGGGCTCTAATGTACAACCCGATGACTAGAGTTAAATTGTATCATATACTTGAAAGTTGCTAAGACAATACATCTTAAATATTCTTGCTACAAAAAACGTTATGTTATGTGAGGTTATGGAGGTGTTAACCCTACTGCTGTAATTATATATATCAAGCAAAAAAATAAGGAATTACTAATTATTTGCCTACTCTCTGACCTGGTTACCAGCCATGAAAACAACTATAGTTTCCCTTACTCATTGTCCCTCCTCCAGCATGCTCCAAAGCTCCAGATAAATGAGACTTGTGCCCCTATTAAAAATGCAGTTGATATTGCCCTGGCTGGTGTAGCTCAGTGGATTGAG
>PVIA01016485.1:0-18723 GCA_004024845.1 Tonatia bakeri | reverse complement strand
GAAGGGTTTGCAGGAACAAAGTTAAAAGACACATGGATAAAACTAGGGGGAGGGTGGTAATGGGAGGGAAGATGGGAGGGGGGTGGGTGGGCTTGATTGGGAGTAAAGGGGAGAAAAATGTACTTAAACAATCATTAAAATAAAAAAAAAAGAAATTTGAATGTGAAGAGTAAAAGAGGAATACGCTGATAAACTGGGGAAAATGTGGGATTTCAGGATTATGAGGATTAAATTCACAAATTAGCAAGTAATGAATGGGGTCATCTATGCAAAAGCCCTTGAAAAAGGTAAAACATTTCTCAGATTAAAGAGCAGAATTAGCACTCCATCACAACATCAAGAATAATAAAAATAATAACAAATTGATAATAGTATCACTTATTGAGCAACTAATATAAACCAAGTTATAAACTTAATGCTTTATATATATTACCTAACTTTAGTTTCACAACATAGTGCCTGGAACCAACCAGTCCTATGCATATTTACTGACCAAATAATGAATGACTCTACAAAATGGATATTATTATTCCCAATTTATATATGAAGAAATTAAGATTCACATAGTTTAAATAACTTATCTGAGGTTTATGTGGCTCCAAAGCCTAATCAAGTATAGATACATTTAAAGAAAGAATGTGTTAATCAAAGGAAAATGCCCTAAATGAAAATACAAAATGAGAGGCTACAAAGGCAAAAACTAAGTGTACTTTTATATTACTGTCCAGTAGAATGTACATCAGGTCAATGGCACTATTAGATAGTACAGTAAGCCCTTGAGAAAAGGTGCAGGAGGCTTTCAGCTTCTAGTGATTAAGGTCTTTCCAGCACCCCTCCCTCTACACCTGGGATCTGGGCACAGATTGTGGACCTTGTAGACCTCTGTAAGAACCCTTGGGAAGGTGGAGAGCATTTGGAGAGTTCTAAACAAAGGAATTTTATCACTTCATAAATTAGGTTGCTAGGGCTGTCATAACAAAACACTAAAGACTGGTGGCTTAAACAACAAGGATTTATTTTCTTACAGTTCTGGAGACTGGAAGTTCAAAGTCAAGGTGCCAGTAGGGTAGGTTTCTTCTGAGGACTTTCTCCTTCTTTCTGTGTTCTCATGCAGTCATCCCTCAGTCTGTGTCCTAATCTGTTTTCCAAGAAAACAAGTAATATTGGAATTGGGCCCACCATATGATCTCTTTGTACCTTAATTAAGTCTTTAGATACCCAGTCTCCAAATACATATATATATAATCACATTCTGAAGTACTAGGGGTTGTAACTTCAACTTTTTTTGAGGAAACAATTCAGTCCATAATACTCCCTCCAAATCTGTGTTCTTCTCATATGAAGAGGATGGTCATCTCATCCCAACAGTCTCCAAAATCTTACCCTTAATTTGTTTCAGCACTAACTTTAAATCCAAAGTCTTACCTAAATATCCTCTAAGTTGCGTATGGTTAAGATTTAAGGTATGATTCATCCTGAAACAAAATTCCTCTCCAACTGTGAACCTATGGAACCAGACAAGTTATCTACTTCCAAATTACAATGGTGGGACAGGTGTAAGATAGACATTCCTATTCCAAAAGGGAGAAATCAGAAGGAACAAGTGATGGGTCTCAAGCAATTCCAAAACTTAGCAAGAATTCCATTAGATTTTAGGGTTCAAGAATAACCTCTTTGGCTCCATTCTCTGTCCTCTGGGCCCAACAGTGGGGTGGCCCTACTTTAAGGGTAACACTTCTCCTGTGGACTTGGGCAGTAGCAGCCTGTTCTGCCAAAACTAAGGAGGTGGCTCCCACCCTCTTGGACTGAGGAGGAGACAGCCTCACACTGCTACAACCCTTCATGCCCTCTGGGCCAGTGGTGGCAGTGACAGCCCTGCCTATCTCTGGGTCACCTTCATGGTCATTCTTTTACACTCTTAAAGTATAATACATGATTGCAACTGTATAGCTCTATTGGCCTGTCCTATAGCATTCCAAAAATCCAATCACTTTCTTTTATTTCCCCTGTCCCCTTTAGTCCAAACTGGCAGTGTTTCTGCTGACATGATCAATTGAATTCATGAGTCACACCTGTAGTCTCTTCAACAAATGAATGTCCAGCCAAACCCCTGGGGTTCTCTACAGAACACACTTTTTATTTTTTGCAGTATGATTTAAAATTTTCCAAATCTTCAAGTTTGATTCTTTTTTTTTTACTTAATAATTACTTCTTCAATTTATCTCTCTCATTTATATTTTCCTGTAAACAGAAACCAGGCCAGACCCTTAACACTTGCTTGGAAATCTCCTCAGCTAAACATCCAAGTTTATCATTTATAAGATCTACCTTCCACAAAATTCTAGAATATAATGTGGCCCAGTCCTCTGCCACTTTACAATTATAACAAGGATTGCCTTTCCTTTAAGGTTCAATAACATGCTTCTCATTTCCATCTTAGACCTCACCAGTAACACCTCTAACATTCTTATTTCTACTAACAATCTCTTCATGGTAATCTTAGCTTTTTCCAACACACACTTCAAAACTCTTCCAGTGTCTCCCTACTTCCAAAGCTGCCTTCCCCTTTAGCTATTTGTTATAGAAGCACCTTATTTCTAGGTACTAAAATCCATATTAGTTTTCTATGGCTATCATAACAAAATATCACAGATTGAGTAACTTAAAAAAACTGGATTTTCTCACAATTCTGGAATTAGAAATCCAAGGTCAGAGTGTCAGCAGGGTCAGTTTCTTCTGAGGCCTCTCTCCTTAGTGTGCAGATGGCTATCTTCTCTGTGGGAACTCACACGGTTTTCCCCTCTGTACAGGTCTGTGTCCTAATCTCTACTTCTTGTAAGGTCACCTGTCATAATGGATTAGGGTCCATACTACTGACCTCATTTTAACTTAATTACCTATATAAGAAACCTATTCCAAATATAGCTGCTTTCTGAGTACTGGGTGTTAAGGCTCAACATATAAATTTTGGGAGGACACCACTCAGCTCAGAGCTAACACTTCACTTAGATTTTTAACATGAGTACTGAGCTGCTGTGATAAGAACAGACTGAAGAGCTGTAGGGATGCAATTGCATAAGAAGGGATAGCAATTAGGGGCCTTTTACAATAATTAGGCAGCTCAGTTCCAGGTGACAGTTTGGTTGAGGTAGTAATGCACTTGGGAAATATTTAAAAATTTGAGCTGTAAAAATTGCTTTAGAATTGAATACAGGCTACAAAGGGAAATTTTCAAGAATAACTCTAGGGCTTTTGTCCTGAGGAGCTGGAAAGGATGGAGTTGGTCTTACCAGGGATGGGCAAATATGGGACAAGAAGACTGTGGTGACATGATTAGAAATTCTGTTTAGGACACATTAAGTTTGAGATGTCTATTAGACATCTAAATAGAGATGTCAGGTAGACGTCTGAAAATGAGTCTGGGACTTCTGGTAAAGATTGTGGTGCAGGCAGACATGGCTTACCTCTTCATACAACTACATCAAAATTACAACTAAAATATAGAACAACTATCACACAGAACCATCAAAAATTGAGGTAAATAGAAGTCTGACAACTACAGAACTAAAGAAAGCACATCCATCCAGATGGGCAGAAGGGGTGCAGATGTGGAATGGGTTGGTCCCTCACCCATGTGTGGTGGATAAAATTCGAGAGGGCTATCTTCTGGAGTGAAGAGTCCCAGATCCACACCAGGCTTCCCAGCTCAGGATTCTTGTGCCAGGAAGATAAGTCCCCACAAGTTCTGACTGCAAAAAATCAGTGGAGATTGACAGAGTGGGAGAAACTTTTGTAGCCCCAGGCATTTCCTCTTAAAGAACACACACAGACTCACCTACTCAGACCCACTCCCTCTGAACTCCAGCACTGGGGTAGCAGCTTAAAAGGCACCAGTGGTACACAGGGAAAAACTGAGGTGTCTGGCATCAGGGCAAGCAGAGGCCTTTGTCCCTTTTCTAAACCCACCCTTCATAGAACCTGCAAGCTGGTGACATATCTGAGGCTCCATCAGTTTGACTAACACTGTTTGACCTGCCTTGAAGATCACCAGAGACTCCACTCCACCCAAAGAAATGGCCCAGCCAAGCTGCCTTTCCATATGAATGGCTGATCTTGGCTCATGCTTCAAATTTCCTAAATTCTATCAAGTGAGCAACAGCTGGCCTCAGTGAGCCCCAGGCCCGGGACTAGCAGCAGCCAGCCTAGATTCACAGCTTGGCTTCACCTGGGAATCTCCAAGCCCATAACAAATAGCAGCCATTTCAGATTGTTTTATAGCTCAGGCAGGGTGGCACCAGGCGAAACACAGGTGGGGGCTGACCTTGGCCTGCACTACCTGAGAATCCCAGGGCCAGTGCTCCCAGTGGACAGCTACAGACCACATCAGAGCACCACTTCCCTTCCCCTGCACAGCTGCTCCACCAAAGAGGGCAGAGGTTGGTGGTCAGCGGTCACAGACAATTTTTGCAGCTGACAGGCCTAGATAAATCCTTCCCATTGATCCACCAACAGCAACCAACACTCAACTACAAGAGGAGGATGTATGTACTCAGTCCATATGAAGGATGTACCTCAACTACCCAGCTTGGGTGATAGGGGAGGTTATGCCATTGTACCCTTCTGGGCACCTTCTACATTAGGCCATAGTACCAAGACACAGAGTCAAAGCAGCTCTACCTAATATATAGAAACAGACACAAGGAGGTTGCCAAAACAAGGAGACAAAGAAACATGGCCCCCGTGAAAGAACAGATCAAAACTCAAAAAAAAAAAAAAAAGAGCTAAACAGAATGAAGATAAGCAGTCTATCAGATGCAGAGTTCAAAACACTGGTTATAAGGATGCTCAAGGAAACTAGTGCAGACCTCAGCAGCATAAAAAATACCCAGTCAGAAATGAAGGATACACTAATTGAAATAAAGAACAATTTACAGGAAAACAACAGTAGAGTGAATAAAGCCAGAATCAAGTCAATAATATGAAACATAAGGATGCAGAAAAACAATCAGAACAAGAAGAATAAAGAGTCCAAAAAAAATGAAGATAGTATAAGTAGCCTCTAGGACAACTTCAAGAAGTCCAACATTTGCAGCATATGGATACCAGAAGGAGAAGAGAAACAGCAAGAAATTGGAAACCTATTTGAAAAAATAAAGAAAGAAAACTTCCTGGATTTGGTGAAAGATAGACATGCCAGTCCAGGAAGCTCAGAGAGTCCCAGACAAGATGAATGCAAAGAGGCCCACTCCAAGACACATCATAGTTAAAATGCCAAATGTTAAAGATAAGGAGAGAATCTTAAAAGCAACAAGAGAAAAGAAGTTAGTTAACTACAAAGGGGTTCCCATAAGACTGTCAGCTGATATCTTAAAGGAAACTTTGTAGGCTAGAAAGGATGGGGAAGAAATATTCGAAATGATGGAATGCAAGTGTCTACAGCCAAGATTGCTCTACCCCACAAAGATATTACTTATAATCAAAGGACAGATAAAGAGCAACCTAGATAAGAAAAAATGGAAAAAGTTCATCATCATCAAACTATTATTATATGAAATGTTAAAGGAACTTATTTAAGAAAAAGAAGATCAAAACTATTAACAATAAAATGGCACAAATGCAAATCTATCAAAAACTGTATCTAAAAAACAAACTAAGCAAATAAGAAGAACAGAGACAGAATCATGGGTACAGAGAGCATTTTGATGGTTGCCCAATGATATGGAAGTATGAGGAAATGAGTAAAGAGGTGAGGGGATTAAGAAGTACAAATAGGTACGTACAGTATAGCTATTGGGATGTTTACAATTTCTTGCTGTTTCTCTTGCAGTATAGGAAATGGAGTAGCCAAAGAACTTCTACACCTGACCCATGGACGTGAACTATGATGGGGGCATTGCCTGAGGGAATGGGGGATGCTAGATGGAGCGGGACAACAGGAGAAAAAATCAGGACAACTGTAATATCATAATCAATAAAACATAATTTAAAAAATAAAATGGAGATCATATAGTAAAAAAATAAAGTAAAATCTTACAGGAAAAAAAAGAAAATGAGCCTGGAATTTGGGGTAGAGGTGTGGGCTAGAGATATATATTTTAGAGTCATTATTATAAAATGGCATTTAAAAAAAAAAAAGAGGCTGCGTGAAACTGCTGAGGGGAGGGTACAGACAGAAAAAAATGTCCAGGGCTTAAGGCCTGGTGCACCGCAATGATAAGAGGTCAAATGCATGAGAAAGAACCAGCAAAAGAGACAAGAATGAGTGGCCAGGGTATAAGAGGCAACTCAGGATGGTGTGGTTCTTGGGTGCCATGTGATGGTGTTGTTTCCAAGACAGAGAGTAATCAATTGTGTTTGCCAAATGCCATAGATAGTTCAGTACGATGAGGGCTGAAACCTGATCATCAGGTTTAGCAATGTGAAAGTCACTGGTGACCTTGAATGTATGTACATTTAATGTGTATCAGTTCTTAAGAATCTAAAATCAATTCTGAGGCACTGAAAAGTTGAATTTGTGGACCAAGCTGTAGAGGGAACAATGCCAAGGAAAATATCCTTTGTGCTTAAGTGTCTAACTACCTTCTCTAGGTATCCTGTTGCCTCTTTGCTAATCAAACCACGACAACCTATTTCTGTCTCAATGGTAAGGTTAGAGATGCAATCAACACACCTTGGTCTTGAGTCTCCGTAAACTTTGAGTTTTGTTTCTATTGTCATTAAATGCTACCACAGTAACTGAGGCATAGTAGAAAATTAATAAATATCAAATGAATATAGATATAGATGTAGGTATAGATATATAGATATAGGTGTAGAGATAGATAGATAGATAGATAGATAGATAGATAGATAGAGATAGATATAGATATAGATAGATTTAAACATGAACGTTGTTGGGTAAGTAGGTGTTAGCCAATAAATATTTTTTTTTCTTCTACTCTGTGCTAGTCCGAACCCTCCAAGAAAAAGACCCCAAGATGAATTAGCTCTTCAAGAGAATTCATTAGGGGAAGTGCCTTTGAGGGAAAGGTAGCAAGTGAGGCAGATGGGGTTGAAAGAACCATTAGAACTTAGAGAAAATAGGAAAAGACAGCTAAGTGCAATTGCCTTAGACAGCAGTACAATAAAAAAAAAAAGGCAAAGCTGATACGGAGTCCTTGAGCCAAGGATACCTGACAGAGGAATCCTTGTCATCTAGGAAAGGGCATGACTTATAATTCTGCCCCACTCGGTCGCTGGCTGGGGGCAGCCCATAGGAAGCATGGCCATGGAACCAGTGTGGTGGAGTTTTTCAGGGTGTAATTTCTGGAGTTGTTCAGTTATACTACAGTTTTCACAGCCACCTCACCTCTCATGTCTATTTGTAGCTTTTTATTTAATATTGTATATAAATGCGTGAATGTAAGTGAAAATACCAAAGGAAATCTGAACAACCATCTTTTTCAGAATCCCCAGTCAACTACCTGAATATCTATAATGCTTCTTAGTTAAATAAGTCAACCAGTGGCAACAAACCATAGTTTAGGTGACTTAAGAATTGTTAGAAGATTAATCTTTTATCATAAAAGTCTAACACATTATTGCTATCCCATAAAATGATTCCATATCTTTTAATATGATTCCATATCTTTTAATATGGAATCATTTTATGTAAAAAAGACAAAGGATACTCTCTCTGTTCTACTTCCCGTTTATCCTGTTAGTTACTAACCCTGAATCAGCCCAGACCCCAGCTTGCTTCCTCCTCTTCCATTTTATCCTCTCCCCACAAAATTCTTGTCAAGATTACTCCTTAGCCTCTACCCCAGATGGATAACTTCTACCCCAGAAAGTCAAACAAAGCCACTTGCTCGAAATCTATTTTTCAGAGGGACCCTTTCATCCATGAATGCACACTTGTGTTTTTATAAAAATGTGACTCAACGACCACGTATTAAGAACATACTTTTTGCAAAGGTGTGTATTGGTGAGTCAAAAGTTAGTCGTTTTTAATAAAGGGAAGTCTGAAGGAAAACATCTGGCTTGCTCTTCTCAACACTGTGTGCTAAGATTTTTGTAATATAATGTATTCATTTTCCAAAGAAGAAAACTGAGTCATGAGATAAAGAATTATTTTATTTATTTTATTTTTACATTTTCTTTGTGATACAAAGGTCAGAAATCTTATATTAAACTTTCTTACCCTGCACCACACTTGATCACTTACCTTAAATTGCACGGCTACAGACTGGGCACATCAGTACGTAAGAATCACACATTGTATATGCATGAAAGGATAACTAACTGCTTTTGAACCTGAATATTGATTCTTCAATGGTCTGTCCTACTAGACATACCATTACACTTGCATGAAGCAATTTCTTTTCGGTGTTGCAGAGGAAAAAAGTAATAGCTACGGGGCAGATTTTTCTGTCTCTTAGTATATAGTTAATTAAACAAGAACTGCTGTTTTTAATTTACCAGTAACCATGTTAGCCCTCGGTTTTATCATTCTCCCCAGTAATGTTTATGTACTTAGATTTTAAAGTAGGTGGGGGAAAGAGGATCACAGTAGAGAGGAACACTGAGTTTTCCTTTTTCTTCCCCAGGGTAAAGAAAGGGGTTAATAACTATAGTAATAGATTTTGTAATTGAACATTTTTTAAAGATAGAAAACTCAACTGCCCCATCCATGTAGCACATCTTCTACTATTTCTAAAGATAAAACAAAAACTCTACAGAAGTTTATTCACCTTACTTAAAGCATTTATTTACTGTAAGCTTGAATTATCCATGCTAAGAAGTTGAGCAATTTAATGGAGTTAAAACAATTTCCACAGGTCTCCAAAGAATCATTCCTATTTTGGAGCCTCAGGATTGGTCATTGACCCAGAGGCTTAACAAGGTCCAGAAGATGTGTCACCTACTATTCTGTTCAATACAGAAATGGTCAACAATCATCCTGAAGACAGCAATGGACCTGTATGTGCAGCCCTCTGCAAAAGGGGAAAAGTGGCTATTCTAACTTGTGGTGACTGGATATAATACTGTGTTCTCCAAAAGATTTGATATGAAACTACTACACTTAGATTTATGAATAATGGAAATACCTGTCAATTTTATTTTGTATAATACATTATAATTTTTATAAAGTGTGGTCTTGATTAGTTATATTGAATGCTGGTTCCCACCCTTTTTAGGTCTGGCTACACTTGCTGGAATCCTATGGACAGAGATAAACCAAGATTCCCATGTATAGATGAAAATCCATACAATCTTTGGCCTAGTTCACAAAGATATCAGAAAAAGAGATTATGCAAGTTTTGTTCCAGAAGCTTCTTTCCTTATTTTTTTCAATAATTCTTAGTCCCTTAAAAGTTATTGCTTATTTGCTTTTTTAAAAAATACACATGAGTACTTTGGACAGCTTCACCACCAACTTTCCAGGCTGCAACAATAATGATTATCTTATGCTTTACTCAAAGATCTTATATCCCAGACTTTAAAAACCTGAAAATATGTCTTTTTATTTACTCATGCAATAAATTACTTGGGTCTACACTGAGTTCTGTGGGGAAGGCTGCAGCTGACACAGACCCGAGTGTCCCAGGGCAGGGGCACAGGGCCCCAAGCTATGCAGGACAACCCAGGGTGCTTGTTTCAGCTTGGCCTCTTCTCTTGTTTGCTTAATCCTCACATTGTTAGCAGAGCAGAGGAGGCAAGGACAGGGAAGGGCTGCCTCTGCCACTTCTTTTTCTGCCCCCTCCCCCATTTTTTAGAATCAAGTAAATTTTTCCTAGAAATCTTCCAGAGCTTTCCATTATTTTTTTCATTAGCTAGAGTTTGGCTCTAAGACTATTGCTAAAACCATTACTAATAAAAGAATGGGATTGTTGTGTTTGCTTAGACTCTTTCAGATCAAGTGGATGTTGGGAAGTCAACTGTAAGAGCTATAGCAGGCAGGTAAACAAGTCACAAATTGCAAGATTGAAATTGTTGAATCATAAAGAGACATAACTGTGTTTTGGGTGTTAAACCTAAAGAACTTATTTCCAGCTGAGGATTAAAAAAACTGACTTCTGGAGTGGAATATTGGAATTTTACAGAAGATAAAAAAGAGCATTTTAATTTGCCAGTCAAAAAAAAAAAAAAAGAAAATGAAAAAGAATGGGACACATATAAAGTTACCAGGTTCATTTGGCTGAAGTGAAGATATGTGAAGGTATAGCAGTTTGCTTTTGCTATTACAATAAGAGGTTTTATTACAATCAGAGGTTTGCAGTAGTTCCCCTTTCTCCATGGTTTTACTTTCCATGATTTCAGTTACCTGTGTCCAACGGTGGTCCAAAAATATTAAATGAAAAACTCTAGAAATAAACAATTCATAAGTTTTAAATTGTGTGCTATGTTGAGTAAAATGATGAAATCTCATGCAGTCCTGCTCCATCCACTGGGACATGAGTCATCTCTTCGTTTCCCTGCCCTATACACTCCTCACCTGTCATTTACTCACTCAGTAGCCACCATGATTATCAGATCGACCCTCCTGGCATCACTGTGTTCATGTTCAAGGAACCCTTAATATACTTCATAATGACCACGAAGCACCAGAGTAGTGATGTTGGCAATTTGAATATGCCCAAGAAAAGTCATAAAGTGCTTCCTTTAAGTAAAAAGGTAAAAGTTGTCAACTTAATAAGAGAAGAAAAAGAGTTTATGCTGAGGATGCTAAGGTCTATGGTAAGAATGAAATTCTGTCTGTGAAATTGTAAAGAAGTAAGAAGAAATTTGTTCCAGTTTTGTTGTCACATTTCTAACTGCAAAAATTAGGGCCACAGTGCATGACAAGTACCTAGTTAAGAAGGAAAAAAACATTAAATTTGTGGGTAGAAGTGAATTAGAAATGTATTCTGACTGATGGCAATGTGTCGCACCAGAAAGCACTGAACCCGTATGTCAGTGACACCAAGCCATTCACTGGAAGTAAGGCACAGTTACAATAAGATATTTTGAGAGGAAGAGAGAAAACATTCATATAGCTATTATTACAATACATTGTTATAATCATTCTATTTTATTTTTAGTTATTGTTATTAATCTGTTACTGTGCCTACATTGTAAGCTGTTTTATCACTGTTATGTATGTGTAGGAAAAACATAGTGTCTATAGGTTTTGGTACTATCCACAGTTTCATGTCTCCACCGGCGGTCCTGGAAAGTATCCTCGGTGAATAAGAGGCAACTACTGTAACCACAACTATTGTCCTGCTCAAAAATCTGACAACTGTCTATAACTCTGTTTGACCCTATTCTAAGTGTCTTCTTATTTGGGGCATCAAGGCTAGAGGAGCCGCCTCTAGCTGAGATATGCTCCTCTTACAGCAGAAAGCAGAAACCCAAACCTATGGAGAAGTTTCTGGGGGTTCAGTGGTCTGGGGAATATTGAGGTATTCCTTCAGAGATGAATCCAAAGTTGCATCATCTTGTGTCTCCTACCACTAAGAATGAGGCACAAAAGCTGGTAGGACTCTGGACTCAGGAGGCAGCATGTGTCATAGGTAATTGTGCTATTCTATGAAGTTTACCAATTTATTGTTAAGCTAACTAGTTTTGCAAGGTGTCAAGAGCAAGAAAAGGATCTATAACAGGTCCAGGCCATTACATAAACTGCTCTACAATTTGAATGCTTTGATCTAGAAGACCAGAGGGTGAGTGAAATCTCTGATGCCAGATGAGGTCTTTGAAAACTTTGATAGGAGTATCACTATGCAGACTTCTGAAATTTGGACACATAGCTGTTTCCTCTTCTGAAAACTAACTACTATTCTCCTCATGAAAATCATCTCCTTGTTTGCTGCTGGTAGAGAATAATATTCAACCATAGAAACCAAATTACTACCAGTCAGACTGCCTCCACGGAACAATGGTTTTTCCTTCTTCCTTCTCAATCTTGTGCAAATTGTTCCCACTGGCAAATTCTAACCTGGAGCAATATGGCATAAGAGACTGGGGAAATGTAATCCCTGGCTTCTCTGCAATGCATAGGCCCTAGAAGAGGTGGCAGTGATACCAAGTTGGCAAAGGAAAATGAGATTAGAAAGAGAGACTAGGACTCATTCACGGAGGGCCTTAAATGTTATATTAAGAAGAGAGGTAATAGTTATTTAAAGTTTTAGGTAGAAGAGTGGCATGATCAAGGATTAACTCCAAAGCTCTTTCAAGTGCTCTATAGGTAGAAAGTCACAGGTGGACCCAACAAAATCATACCATTTACTCCTTAACTGTTTTCCTTTGTGCCTGGTACTGAAACATATCCTTTTGCTTAATCTTCACATTTAAATCCTTTTAATCTTTCATCTAGGATCCTTGCAAGGTAGATTTTAACATCTCTATTTTTTAGGTAAGAAAACTGAAATTCAGAGAGATCAAGGAACTTGCTTAACTTCCTCCAGTTAAGAAGGTGTAGGGCCCGGTGCCTAAGCAGGTTTCCCCTATTCTAGCCTCCAAACACTTTCACTTTTATTAAATTGTCTCTCCCTGTGAACTAAGATGCAGAGACAGGAGCCCTACAGTCAGAGAAAGTCCCGGGAATACACAGCTCTGAGGGGCTGAAATCTCTTTGCACTCAATTGTTTATTTATGCCTCCATTCAACAAATAACTAGGAGCTAAAAGTTAGGCAATTTTGAGGAGATTTGAAGGGCACTCTTTTAGCATGCCTTAAACTGTGGTTCTTTAGACGTTGTATTTAACTTGGGTCCAGGTGAAGTAAACTCAATCACGATTGCTTCCAAGAAGGAAAATTATGGCTGTTTTATATCTGTGTCTAGCACATAGTAATTGCTCAATAAAGATTTAAAAGGAAATGTGATGTCTGAGTGACAGGCTGATAGGATGAGAAGAACCACACAGAATTTACCTCTACTGTGGCAGTAAGAATCAGCTGGTAGTCTTTCTCTTGCTGATGGGACTGGTCTTTTAAACCTGCAGCATTAGCTCTCCCTCACACACTCTCCAGTTTGAGAGCTAATCGCCTAATAGCTCTTTCTGCCTCAGTCTCACTTCTCGCTAACCCCTCTTGCCACAAGGTTAAGTGTTTAAAACAGACACCTCATTCGCCATGCTATTCTCCCAATGACAAACCACCAAAGATCCTCCATTTGTCTCCAAAGTTTAACATAACATCTGAAGCCCCTTGGAGAGTCTATCTTCAGACAATCCTTCAGCTTTCTTGCCATCATTTATCACCAGCCCTTCCCTCACCCCCAATCCAAACCCCTGGACCTTGCACTCCATCCATAAACAAGACCATTTGCAATTTCTCAAATACTCTGGCCCCTCTTCCATGGCTCCACTGGAACTCCAACTAACCCCTCAAGATACAGCAGCTCAAAAGTTGTCTGAACTGTCACACCTCATGCAGAGATAGTCACACCTTCTGCTGAGACCAATGACACTTTGTTTATAGCTCTTCTGTAGCTCTTCCCATAGTGTTCTGGTGGCATATTTCCATGGCTAGCTCTTCTCAGACTACAGAAAGCTCAGAAATGAGGCTTTTTTGTTTTTGCCTAGATGGTTCCCAGAGAGGTGGCCAGCAGATCATAGATGTTCAACAAATGGTGGTCAGATGAATAAACCTACATAGTGAGTGACGAGGACGCTTTCACTCAGCCACGAGGCTTTTTGATCCAGTCTTCTTTGCCTGGGTGTTCATTCTGGCTACAGAAGTTTCCGTGGTCCTGTGTCTGCCATGGCCAGCAAATGAGAAACTTCCCATGAATGCTGGGTGGTGAATAGGTCATGTCTTTGCAGTCACAAAACTGTCCTCCATGTGTAAACATAACTTGGGATTGTGTGTCTGTGGGAAGGCCCAGGATATTGTCCACTGAAAGACTGGGAGGTTTAATTCTGAGATGCTAGCCTTTGTATCCGCCTGACCCACTTTCACTCTGGCTTGGTTCTGATTCATTTGCCTTGTAGTGCAGGTTACTTTATGAAAAGCTAAAACACACATTTGATGATTTTGTAAAGCTGGTGCTTGTGTGCATTTCATCAAGGCATTTTCTTAAAAAGGGGCAGATGTAAATTTTTTTAAGGTTTGGTAATGTAGAGGATATGACCAGACATGCTCCCTCGCAGCTGAAAAATATTCCCTTCCCCTTTGCAGCAAGTATGAGGATGACGGCAAACTTTCATCTGTTCTGACAAGATAACGCAGACATTTTCCTCAGGGAGAAGCGATTGATCATTTGGTTCTGCTCAGGAACAACATGGAGGATATAAAAGCACTCACAGGACTTTATTCTTTATAGCTCCCTCCTTTGAAAACATGTGAGAACACACAGGATGTTCTTCATTACACAAGGAGTTTGCTTGTGATTTTTATTTTAAAGGCTCTTGAGTACTGGGAGCTATGACAAGAGGCCATTTCTGCTCCGTAATGCAGACCAAGAGAGCTCCTCCCAGGCCCCAAACATGCCCCTCACCTGACTACTTTGGTCGACATTCATCTCGCCTCTCTCTAAACTCTTAAAAGCTCTTTACGCCTGAAGCTTCCTGCAGAACATTTATTAGAGATCGCATTGTGTCCTGTGCTCTCCTCTCATTTTCGTATTGTTTCAGGTAGATTTAAAACTTCTGAAAGACAGGGGACCTACCATCTGCTTCTCTGGTAATCCCTGGAGTGCCTGGCACAATGCTGAGTATATAAATCATGCTCAATAAATATTTTGATTGATGTATTTCCCAAGAATGGGGTGTAAAAAGGATGTGTGAGAGGAGATTAATCACGTCATGTCACTTTTCAGGCAACTTCATGAGAAGCCATCATCAATTTATAACTGAACACTATTTCTTTTTGTAACCTGGATAACAAACAATCCTTTATAACCAATGACACATACAGCCTGCAGCTGGTTGCATAGCTTGTGCTAACACGGAGATGGTTTTTAGTAATAGGATTAAAATAATATCACATTCTTGAGCCTAACCAAGATACGTCTACCTGGGGAAGTCTGCGTGTGATTCTGTTGTCAGACCTTAAAAGTGATAACTGAGAGCTGTGGGGACCCTTGTGAAGGCATTTCAAAGGGCAATGTAATTGGATTCATTTTCGGAAAATCAGTGGACATACCAGAATTGATTATTTAGGCTACAGAAAGGTTGAAAAAAATACAATCAAAGTTTATATAATATTACACTTTTGAAATAAATTTCCTTTTGTAAAAAAGTTTATAAAATAATGAAGATAAACTGCATATTGAATATGCATGAACTGTATATTAAATCTTATAATTCTACCACTGATAGAAACTCGGCAAACAACAGACTTGAAGAACTCAGTGATCATATGATTAAAAATACAAATATATCTTAGAAGGACAGGAATCAATTAATGGTACACAGAACCACAATATATTAATAAAGAAATCAGGAACATTTGGGATTCTTGTGTTGAAGGGCATATTACCACACCTTCTTGCAAAAATGTTACTTGATAGATAGCCTTATCAGAAACATAATCCTGAAGGAATGGGGGAATTGGGCTTCCCTATTATTATATATGTTAAATGCTTATCTCTAGCCTGAAATTATTTTTCCTTTCCTTGGATTCCTACAGACTTTTATCTATATGAATAATATAATCTGTATACTTTCTGCCTTTTATTACAAATATGTGCATGTCATTTATCCTACTAGGTTTAGGGGTCCTTAACTAATGACAGAAATTATGATAAGGGTGATAAAGATGATGATAACAGCTAACATTTATTACATCCTTACTATGTGCCATGCTTTACTGGGCTTCATTGATTTATAGTCATTTAATCATATTGCACATCATCTTTACATGTTTATTAGGCTTAATAGCACTTAGAATAAAATTATCAATGAAATCAACAAATGGTCAGTAACCTCAATGTTTTCTTTTCTCCTTGAGTAATATGGGAACATGGGCAGATTGAGATACAAATACATGACTGTTTTTTCTCTCCCTTTTAATTTTTTGGAAGCCTCTTCTACTAGGCAAGAAAGTCACATCTTCTGATGACATATTTACTTGCAGTCTCTAGTGCAATGGTACCTGCCTAATATGTCTTCAGAAAATGCCCTTCAACTTTTATATATTCCACAGTACCAGTGAAACGATGACTATAGCTTGGGGACATCACTGTGGGTCATATATAAGCAACATGATACTAAATTTGCAGTGGAATCAATATACAGTGTCCCATGAATCTCATCAAAATAAAAAGCTTCTGCATGACTAAAGAAAACAGCATTAAAATGAAAAGAGAACCAAGCATATGGGAAAACATATTTGCCAATGGTACCTCAGACAAGGGTTTGATCTCCAAAATATGTAAAGAATTCACACGACTCCACTCTAAGATGAGCAACCCAATTAAAAAATGGGAAAGGAACTTGAACAGACACTTCTCCATAAAGGACATACAGAGGGTCCAGAGACACATGAAAAGATGCTCAGTATCGCTAGCCATCAGAGATATGCAAATTAAAACCACAATGAGATACCACTTCACACCAGTCAGAATGGCCATCATAAACAAATCAACAAACAAGTGTTGGAGAGGTTGTGGAGAAAAGGGAACCCTAGTGCACTGTTGGTGGGATTGCAGACTGGTACAACCACTATGGAAAACAGTATGGAATTTTCTCAGAAAACTAAAAATGGATCTGCCTTTTGACCCAGCGATTCCACTGCCAGGATTATATCCTAAGAACACTGAAACACCAATCCAAAATAACTTATGCACCCCAATGTTCATAGAAGCACAATTTATAATAGCTAAGTACTAGAAGAAAACCAAGTGCCCATCAGTAAATGAATGGATCAAAAAAATGTGGTACATTTACACAATGGAATTCTACACAGCAGAAAGAAAGGAGCTTCTATCCTTTGTGACAGCATGGATGGAACTGGAGAGCATTATGCTAAGTGAAATAAGCCAGGTGATGAAAGACAAATACCATATGATCTCAACTTTAACTGGAACCTAATCAACAAAATAAACAAGCAAGCAAAATATAACTAAAGACACTGAGATTAAGAACAAACTGACAGTAACCAGAGGGGAGAGTGGAGGGGATAATGGGTGGGGGTTGGGGGAAGGGAGAAGGGTTTACAGGAACAACTATAAAGGACACGTGCACAAAAACAAGGGCGGGTGGGAACAGGGGAGGGAGGTGGGGATGGCTGAGGTGGTGGCGAAGGGTGGGGGGAAAAGGCACAAAACTGTACTTGAATAACAATAAAATTAAAAAATATTTAATAAAAAAATAAAAAGCAGTTGCTTAAACAAACAAAAATATACAATACCCCATGAAGACAATATAGTATAGAATATATGTGTATGTATATGTATGATATTAAATATATATGTGTATATGATATAAACCTATACATAACTTTTAATCCTAGGAGAGAATTCATCTGTTCCATATTTGTTGATTCCAATATTTCAGTAAAAAAAATTCTATTTTCTATCCTTTCTCTTCAATAAGATACAGAATCTATCTAATCTATCTATATCTATCTATCTATCTATCTATCTATCTATCTATCTATCCTTTTATCATCTATCTATCTATCATCTATCATCTATCTCTCACATATTCCTGATAAGCTCTGCAATGATTTTGAGAGGTCCCTGTATGTTTCTAACTAGTTTGGCTACATCTAAGAAAGTGAGTGGGCTCTAAAATGTGTCATTTTGAAACCTTTGTAAACTATGAAAATAGTCAAACAGAAACTGCAAGTGTTATTCTAAAACTCTAAAAAAACTTAAAAATAAATTGCAAATATCCTCAAGAAACCCCCACTCTTGAGAAAATTATTAACTTGTGAGTAATGTGAAGACATTCTCAGCAGATTCCCAGTTATATTTCCATGGTCTTAATTGTTTCCTCTTTAATTAGAGTGAGCCCATCTCATATTTCTTGTGGACTCCCCAAAACATAAAATAGCACAACTGAAATAATTCATCTTGTTACTCCCCTTTCTGTACTACCCCTCATCCCTTCTAGCACCAATTCGGAATTCTCCTGGAGTTACAATCTTCTGCGAGAACTTGCCCTGGGCCAGTGAAGGTCGGAAGGAAAGGACAAGGGGAGTGTGAGAGTAGGGAGCCATGGCAACTTTGAGCTCCCTCACTATCCTGAACAGTTCTAATGTGGCCTGTCTTTGTAACAATCTATGAAATTTATCAAAAAGCAAAAGATAAATCCTGTAGACTCTTTTTCCCCCCATTAAGGGAATCTTAGATCCTGGCTCTTAGAATTTGCTAAGTTTCTTTTCTGTGATGGGCAATAAGTCAAGATGGCTGAATTCCCAAGCTTTCTGGAACTATGTGAAAGTTCTCAGCCTCTACCCAAGTCTTTTCCCCTGCCAAGTGGTATGATAAAACTTGTGAGAACAGGTTTTTCTTGTGAGGTAGCTAATGCATCTGCATTCATTTCCGGCAGAAAAACAAAATAAAAAAGAATTTGGGAGAAGCTTTACAGAGCATCATAAAGAGGTTGATATACATTGGTTTTAGGAGTTTAATAATTGTTCAAGAGAACATGATTTTTGTTTGACCTTTATCCAAGCTTTTTTCCCCATTATAGCACTCATAATTAGCCCCACTTAACTAGCCATGACCCAGGTAAGGCACTTGAATGAATTATAAGACTTTTACCAATTAAACACGATCAACAGGCTGCCTAATGGGTCTTTCTCAAC
>PVIA01016484.1:0-18729 GCA_004024845.1 Tonatia bakeri | reverse complement strand
AGCACTTTTCATACGCTGAAGGCATAAGTAACACTAGGGATTTGGACCTAAATGGAAAGCCTTCTATCACCCAGTACTCTGTCCTTCTGGAATCAGAAAAGAATGTCTCCTTGTTCCCTTCCTGTCAACAACATAAAATAAAAGCACTCATTGGAATCTGAAATTGTGTTTTGTTTTTCATAGCTGGTAATTGTTAATTGACTGCCAAGAGAACAACACAAGCCATTAATTTAATTAAGGTATTAGAATAGTGATGACATACTCAGAAATGACCGCTATTAAAGTTGTGTATAATACAGTTTCAGTTTCTTTCACAGATATACAGACAGCAAATGTAAATCATTATAAGTGGAATACTACTATTTTTTATTATTTTTCCACTGAACACATATTTTTGTTTATAACTATGTCTTTATAATTGAAATTATCAATTGGGCAATTCATGTTTTAAAATTTTGTTTTAACTAGTGTGGAGCTATACACACATCAAGATGGAGTTTTCCTTTCCAGTGATCTTGAGGAGGTCCTGGTGTTATTAAGCCCAATTTTCATTCATTCATTTCTGTACATTTATCAATAGGGTCATGTGTGTTCTTCACAGTGAGGGCAAGAAAGAGAATCCATAGGCTGATATGAATACTCTGAGGTGCACTATGAATCTATAGCTCCTCATCCATTGTATATTTGTTAATAAATTTGGGGCAGAATGATGAGAAATAGAGGATCCAGGAAGTTCTCTTTATGTGACCCCTGTCCCTGAAAATTATTTCGATTAAGCTGAAAGACAAGGAGCACCCATGAATTTTGTCTATGGTGAACATATTAGAATAGAATAAAATATAATAAAGGAAGCTTGGTATTTCAAAAAAAAATTGCATTACTTTTGGAGAGGACAGTTTTTCATTCATTGAACAAAAGTATTTGAATAACATCCTGGAACAGGGCATGGTCAATAGCAAGTTAGAAATCTTTGTGAACAGGACAGGAAAGGGTCATGCATTTATGCAAGTTTCAGTTTGGGCTAGAGCTCTTTTTAAAAATTCTTATTTACTTATTCACTATACATAATTCTAACTGTTATGATGAAATATTTATGTGTGATACAAGTGCATAGGAATAAGACAAAACATATTTAAATACTTAAACTTCTTTTGAATGAGCAAGCTTCTTATATCCATTGTTCCAGAAAAAATGGAACCTTGGGAGAGTGTTGAACTGACAGGAGTAGAAGGGTTATTCTCCCTGTGATGTCTCACTGGGACTTACCCATGAATAGAGAAGGAGGCATAAAAAATACTCTTTGAAAAACGTTAAAGTAAACACATTACTAGTCTCCCTTAGCTGGAGAAGATTATGCCCTATAATGACTGCCCCCTACATTTCATTTAGACACAATGATCAGCAATGAAAAATATGTAAAAAGATCACTAGTGAGCCAATAGAAATGTATGTCAAAATGCCTAAAAATGTAACTGCCTTTTGACCCAGCAATTCCACTGCTGGGATTATACCCTAAGATACCTGAAACAGCAATTCAAAAGGACTGATGCACTCCAATGTTCATAGCAGCACAATTTGTGCTGCTATGCAATACAGGAGCCAAGTGCTGGAAGCAAGCTAAGTGCCTATCAGTAAATGAGTGGATCAAAATATTATGGGACATTTATACAATGGAATGCTACACAGCAGAAGGAAAAGGGACCTCCTAACATGGTAAGAGCATGGACAGATCTGGAGAACATTATGCTAAGTGAAATAAGCCAGGTTATGAAAGACAAATACCATATAATATCATCGATAAGTGGAATCTAACCAACAAAACAGACAAATGAGGAAAACAGAACCAGAGACTAGGAAGTAAAGAACAAACTGACAGTGACCAGAGGGGAGAAGGGGGTAATATAAAGGGAGAAAGAAGGAGAAGGAAGAAGCAAAGAAACACAAATAGAGGAAGCAGGGGCATGGGGAATGGTGGGGCATTGTCTGTGGAGATGTGGGTGGGGGGCAGCATAAAGGAGAGCAATAGGGAAAAAGGTGAAAAATTGTAACTGAAAAACAATTAAAATAATACCTGGACTTTAGCTCTCAGGATATTCAAATAAACACTTTGGGTGAAAACATGGCTTCCATCAGAACATAATTTAGTGCCAACTGCTTTTTCAGGGCATCTTTCACATCCTTATTCCTCAAACTGTGGATCAGTGGGCTTAACATGGGGATGACAACTGTGTAGAAAACAGAGGGGCCTCCTTTTCTGTGTCCATGGAGTGACTCGAGCTGGGTTGGAAGTACATGAACAGGAGGGTCCCATAGAGCATAGCCACAGTAGTTAAATGCAGGCATAGGGAGAGAAGGCTTTGCATCTGTTCTCAGCTGATTTCCTTCTAAGGGTGGTATTTATGATGCAGCTGTAGGAGAGGAGGACAGTGACAATACTGAACCCCAGAACACAGCTACTGTAAGTGAACATCACTATCTCACTGATGGTTGTGTCTGAGGTGGAGAGGGCTAGTAAGGGTGGGGAGTCTCAGAAAAAGTGTTTGATGATATTGGAATTGCAGAATGACAATTGAATTGTGCAATAAGTAACGATTGAAAATACACCAGACTTTAGATGTACACAATGGTCACTAGCTGGGTACAGACTCTTCCAGACATGATTGTTGTATACAGAAGTGGATTACAAATGGCTACACAATGGTCACATGCCATCACAGACAGCATGACACATTCCACATCTGCAAAGGTAGCAAAAAAGAACATGTGAACTGCACATAAATTATATGCAATATTCTTTTGCTGAGACAAGAAATCAGCCAGCATCTTGGGGGAGATAATGGAAGAATATCAGACATCACTGAATGACAGATTGCTCAGGAAATAATACATGGGTGTGTGGAGCCGGGGGTCCATGTTGATCAGCAGGATCATCCCTAGGTTGGCGATCACAGTGATGCCATAAACCAGCAGGAAGAGCACAAAGAGCCCCTGCTGCACATCCCGCCTGCCAGAGAGTCCTAAGAGTATGAAATCTGTAACCATGGTGCAGTTATCAACGGCCATGAGTTAGGTATTTCTGGAAATCCCTGCTTGTGGAGGAAGGAAATGGACATGCAGTGTTAACATCATCTATTTTATTGTTAAATTGCTGATTTTTTCTATTTTTCAGTAATTAGAAAAAGCAGTAAGCAATAACAGAACTCTGTGAGGAAATCTGAATCTTTGGAAATACATGTTATATAATGTAAATGAATAAATGTTAGTGAAAATATCTCTTACATTTGCATAGCATTCTACCAAGTTTGTGGTACGGTTTTTATATTACATCATGGTATTTCCATACCAACCTATGTAGTATTTGTGATAGTTTTGTTACTCCTTAGTTAGTGATTAAGAAATTGATGTTCTCATAGCTGAGGCATTAGTTCTTAAATTAACTGGTTCAGTAACCCACACCTTCTGATAAGATTGTTGCTGTTTTTCAGTATTGCAGAGGCTATATTATATCCTGTAATTGAGAAACATAGTTAGTTGAGAGGTACAAATAATGACTATGTTGTTTTATTTCCTTTCATGGTTACAATTGTGGATGGACAGACATATGGTGGGTTTCTGGATATAAAATTTACTTGTTCTATTCCTTATTAACTCCTCCTGTGCCTTTCAGTCTCAATAGACAGGGATAGAGAAAGTCTGTGATCCAGGACCCACTGGAACAGAAGGGTGGTGGTTGCTGGAGAAGAGACTGGAGGGTCCCCGTGAGTGACAGTTAGACTAGAATAGGCCTGGGCTAACCCTGCTCCCTCTGACAGTGGCTGTTGTTCAGCAGAGCTTCTGCAGAATGTCTGGGACCTGACTCCAGGCATGCTGGTCTCAAGGGTGACAGAGAGGTAAGAAAGGGTTTGTGTATTTCTGTGTGAGTCACTTTCCTCTAATCAACTAGAATCCACAGGATGTATTCACCAACAGAACAGATGTGTCAGTCCCAGGATAAAGGTCTTCACCTGTCCAAGTTCAGTAAATTCAGAGATTAATCATGTGGAACTCTGCCCCCATTTCCTCCAAAATCGAAATACTGCTTATTGTTTTCTTTTTGTTTAAAGCCTTCTATTTATGCTTAGTTCAAAGGTAGAGTATAAGATTGAGAAAGGATTGCAGGTGAAAATTCTGGTGAGTTCTGCTCATTGGATTGTTTTTTTTCATTGTTGTTCAAGTACAGTTGTCTCCATTCCCCCCCTCATTACTCTCCCCTGCTCTACCCACCTCCCCTCCTCCACTTCCTTTCCTCCCCACTGTTGTCTGTGTCCATGGGTCCTTTGTACATGTTCCTTGACTTGACCCTTACTATTCTTTCCCTGTTATTCCCCTTGTCTCTCTTTCATCCTGTCTGGTTACTGTCAGGTTCTTCTCTATTTCCATGTCTCAGGTTCTATTTTGCTGGTTTGTTTGTTTTATTGGTTAGGTTCTGATTATAGGTGAGATCCTATGGTCTTTCACTGTTTTGCTTATTTCACTTAGCATAATATTCTCTAGTTCCATCCATGCAGTTGCAAAAGGTAAGAGTGCTTTCTTTTTTTTCCTGCTGTGTAGTGTTCCATTGTGTAAATGTACCACAGTTTTTCGATCCACTCATTTATTGATGGGCACATAGGCTGTTTCCAGCACTTTGCTATTGTAAATTGTGCTGCTGTGAACATTGGTATATGTAAGTTATTTTGAACTGGTGTTGCAGGATTCTTGAGGTATAATCCAAGCAGTGGAAATGCGGGGTTAAAAGGCAGTTCGATGTTAAGTTTTCTGAGGAAGTTTCTTATTGTTTTCTTGGATTCCTCTTTTCCTTGAATAGCTCTGAAACCTACCTCTCTTTGCTTTAAAGAATTGGTCTTTGGAGGTCAATTGAGTTCTATGGCCCACTGTTACAATTTACCCAATCCATATGCTAGGTGTGTCATATGTGACCCCTTCTGCTCTGTGAGAATATAGTGACAGTGGAGTTGAAGCTAGGAGAACAGAAAAAGGAAATCTGTTTAATGATCTAGTGATCAATGTGCACTTCTCCAAACCCTTGGTGTGAACTTATCTGAATATCTGTTCCTGTAGACAGATCTTTTTAAAAAAGGAAATATTTCTTTTAGAAAGATACAAATTATAGGAAATAGAGAAGTCAAAGAACTTATATATACGACCATAGACATGCACTAAAGGCTGGTGTTTGTGGAAATGGGGGTGGGAGAGGGTGAGAAGGGTGGAGGGGAATAAAGGGGGAGAAATGGTGCAATTGTAAAAGCATAACAAACAAACAAACAAATAAATAAAATGTCCATACTGAAAAAAATTAAAAATATGAAGTGTATAGGTATGGAATTAAAAATAAAAAATCCTCCCATCTCCCTAATCTATACTTGCATTTTATTGTATATACCACCACTTATGTATATGTCTTCAAAGTAATTAGATTGATAAAAATACTTAAAATTCTGTATAACATTTTATACCCTCCATAGGTTTCAAAGCACAAATTCAGTCCAAGGCAAATAAAAATTAGAGAAATTTAAAACAGAAACCAGACAAACAGCTATTCCCTGTCCTGTCCTGGTGCACTGACTTCCGTGTTCCATCCAGTCTGTCTGCAGCAGGGTTTGGCCCAGGCTCTTGACTGAGCTGGGTCATATTGCCATCTCTGTGTCTGATCCCTGGGCGTTGAACACGGTCTCTCAGGAATGTGTGGCAGATACAATTAATTATATGTTTTACCATGTGTTATTTTTCTACAGGCAGGGTGATTGACAGAGAATCACAGACTTAAAAAAAAAATGCTAGGTGTGTTCAAAACCACCTAAGAATGTTTCCACCAGCTAAACACAAGAGAGTGCTGTACCTGCGGGACTGAAGAGCTCTACTACTATTGTGCTATTTCTCTGGGGTATATGTGGAGGAGCCAGAGTCCTCCTTGGTCACCTTCTTCAGATTCCTCCCCACACTCATTTCCCCCCCAGGTGCTCCCTGTCTCCAGGGATGCCAGCTGCCTCAGGCAACACTCCCTTCAAGCAGGATCCAAAGGTCATCTTCATAAACACGGGAGCCCCTGCATTGTAACTCCCACTCCCCATGACATCCAGGGTATGGAGAGCAATATATTGTCAAAAAGTAGATAATTTAAATTTATTCCCAAAGGCTTTGTGTTCTAACAGAATGGCTTTCTTTCAGTATGCATTGACAGTGGAAGATTCACAACACAATTTAATATTATAGAGCAAACAAGGAGAAAAATATTCTATGTCTACTGGGTTTTCCTGATATCACAGGTGCCCCCCCCACAGTATTGCATAGAGGACAGTCCTCTCATAATCTTCTTCTCCCAGATAATGGCTGTGTGTCCCTGAGGCATGGGTCCTTATCACAAAGTGCAGCACAGGACAATGTTTCCAAGGAAAACCAGTTCAGTGAGGCTCCTTGTGCAGAAACAAGGAAAACAATGAGTGAAGGCTGCTAAAAATATAAGTGAGGTAGCACTTTCTGGTGACAAAAGGCAATCATTTAATGAAATAGTTTATGGAAGTTGTAGGCTTTGTTAACTTTACAATAATATTTTGAAAATGTGTGCATATAAGAAACTGTTAGAGATTTAGAATCTCTAATAAGTTTCATAGCATACTTTTAGTCCAATAAAGATAAAAATTAGAGAAATCTAAAACAGAAATCAGACAATTGCCTACAATGTGATAGTAAATAGGTTTTGCTTTTTGAAAAACTTTTTAAAGATACATATATGTATATTTTAAAACGTACATTTTTGAAGATTAAAATGCCCCAACTTCCAGGCCCTGAAAAAAATCAGAAAACTAGTCATTCATAGATTGTGGACCCTAACACAATCGATGCCAAAATGGTAAATAGTTATGTATGTTTTTATAAAGCGTACAGAATTACGATCATTCTGCCTTTATTCTCTCATGTCTGTATCCTTTTGTTCAGTACTATGTACCTGAGATTCCCCCAAGCCATTGCATGTGAAGACAGTTTATTCATTCTCTTTCCTGTGCAGTATTCCAATGAATAATCATACTAAATATTTTTGTCAAATCCCAAACAATGCCACATTGATCATTTTTGTACAACCTTTGCATGTACATGCTTTCTTATTTCTGATAGGGGACTCGAGACTTGGAAAAATTTAGCTTAAGGTAAAAAGTTGTAAGTCTAGCAAGTAATGTGTATGTTAAAGCTTTCATTTCAGAAACTGCAGATAAGGCCCATCCTGGCTCCTGGGAAAAAAAGCCTGCCTAGTGGAGCACTGATAGAGGGTTACTGCCTGGGGACATCTGGATCTTTTGTGTTCCAGTTGACCACCCACCCACCTCCCCTTGAAACAGCTAACTGCCCAGAACAGGAATGCTGAAGCTTTGCTCACTGAATCCTACTTGAATTTTAAAGCTCTCACCTCTCCTTGTTTATCCACTCACCCCCACTTTATAAAATTTCTGGCCAGGAAAGAGAAGGGAAGATGGTTCTTTAGGGTATGAACCCACCATCTTCTCACATCAAGGGCCATCTGAATAAAGTGCCCATAAAGATTCAATCACTGTCATTGGTTTTAGGATTTGGTAGTGACAGGTAGAGAGTGTCTTTTCTGGTCTCATTTCTATTGGATACAAAACTACTGGTGGGATTTCAGGGGCAGCTGCAACAGAAAAGTGCCATATAATTTTCCAAAGTTGAAAATCAATTCTGACTTCCGTCAGTGAGTGAGAGCTATCTATATTCCACATTCAAACAGGTACTTGACATTAATATTGAGAATCTTTCTCATGGCAGCTTCTCTTTAGGTGAGTCATGCTACAGCATGTACACACAGAAAATGCTTAAGTGGTAAGCATACAACTTTTTTTAAAAAGGATCCTAGTAATCAGTATCCAGAACAAGAAACAGATCGTTATCAGACTCGCTAAACCTTATATTTTCTCCCTTCTTTTTAGTTTTCTTTAGTTCACACGTTAGACTCATCTCTGTTTATAGTGATAAGGGAACTTGAGTAAATTCAGAAACCACTTCAAAGAGTGATAAGGGCGCTGAGCCAGCAGAGATGTCTTCAAAGGAGTTGCCCTCTGGGATTGTTAACAGAGATGCATAAACTGTTAATGGGCCTGGTGAGATGTTACTACCAGGCTATGTAAATAGTAGGCAAATGTTTAGATAAGCCATTTGTTAACATTTGAATCATGGAAGCCTTAAATTTTTGTACCAGCCTTGTTTCTGAAGCTCTGTCTCTGATATGTAGATTTAAACCCAAACCTATAAATACTGTAGGAGACAAAGGACTGGGCTCAGAATTTGGAATGAAATCTGTCCTCTGGGCCTGCACTCACATGCATAATAAAGAATCCTGCTCTGCCATCTCTCCTGCCTGTGAGTTATTTTCTGCAACAATAGTAGCTAGGAGCATAGGCAAAATGAATTTAAATATGTTTCAGTTGTCTTATAGGAGAATAGTGTGCTACCTCAGTGCTATTATCTTTGTGCTTTGTAGGGTTGACACCCATCTCTGCTTGGGCTTTAGTCTAGTCCAGTTGCACTCCTGCCATGTTGCTGTTCAAGACAGGACCCAGTCCACAGGTAAAATTTCCAAGGCCATGGGTTAAAATGGACATATTATTACCACAGGTAGCATCTCCTATTGTTTTTCTTCCATACTGTGTTTCAGAATCTCAGAAACAATACCTCCTTAGACAACAGAGCAGTCTCATTGTCCTCCTTGGATTTCCCTAGCAATCTGAAATGTTTTTGAGACTGTAAAAGACTCTGTTCATGTTGCCTGTCTCATGCTAAACCCAATAAGCAGAAACAGGGATTGAATTTTTATGGGCACTTTATTCAGATGACAGGGGATCTGAGAAGATGGTGGGTTCACACTCTAACAAAACTGTCTCACATTTTCTTTCCAAGCCAACATATTTTTCAACAGGGACTAAAGAAGGCGCAGTGAGGGGTTTTGAAATTCAGGGAGAATTAGGTGAAGGAAACTTTAACATTCTTATGGGGCAGGTAGCTGTTCCCAGGTTGGTTGCCTGTCTCTCCCTGGAACACAATGGCCTGGATGCCTCCACTTGTCCCCTGGGTGGTGGTCTTTGACAGTGACCCCGGAGGTTGGCTCTCCCTCCCAGGAACCAGGATGGGCCTTATCTATCTGTAGTTTCTGAAACAATATATTTAACATATGTGTTACCTACTAGGCTTATAGCATTTTCTCTTAAACTAAAATTTTCCAGCTCTTTAGTTCCCTGTCATTTTCTCTCAAAGGCATTTTGTAAAGGCATCTAGAAATTGAATGACTTCTGGTTTGTATAAATAGTTAAGATTGTCTTTGCTTCTTGTGTGAACCTTCAAATTCATGTCCTTGTTCTTGTTCACTAAACAAGCCACTTCCAGGGACTTGATCATCAACAAAGCAGAGCAGAGGCATGTGAAGTTGACAGATATCTTGATAAATGCTGTTTTATTTACTTTCCAAATAATTTATCTGTATGTCTTTACCATTCCCTTATTTTGACATCCACAACCACTTTATGTTTGTGCATACAAAATACAAAAAATGAAACGAAGGCTTGTACTAGGCTGTCAGGGAAATTTTTTCTGCCTTAGATGTACAAACATTCTATAACAGTGGACATGTTGGATATCTTTCTTTCAGGTGCCATGCTAGTGCTTGGGTAAAGAAATAGAATGCCCAGTCCTGAATCTCAGAGTACTTGAAACCCCACCTTGATGGCAATGTTTAGGAAACAGAGTCATAGATTCAACAATGTCCTAAGGCACTTGGTGGTGTATGGATGAATTTAGAAAGTGCTGGAGGGAAGGACAGCCCCTGGAGGAAGCCAATATATTGTGAATTGCAGCACAGGGATTGACTCATGAGGCCAGTCCTCTTTGCTTTTCACACCTTAGCCACACTGGTGGCTAAGCCCTTAAATCCCAGAGAAATGACATGGTTTTGTCCAACTCAAGGCCTCTCTAAGAGCTGATCCATCTGCCTAGAATGCTTCTCTATTTGAAACTCTAAGTTAATTCCTACTTATCTTTTTGTTTGCAGGTAATTGTGTTCATATGAGGAAACATATTTATTCTTCTTTCTATTTGATTAATATTCTTTGGATATATAGTGCCTAGTCTTTTTTCAATATGGAATAGTTATACTTTATTATAAATGATTTGAATGATCATTTATCAAAATTCATCACTTCCACTAGATGATAAGCTGCCTGAGTACAAAATCTTCAGGCATTGCTGTGGAATAAAATCACATACAAGTTGAATAGATACTTTGGAAATCTCAGTAAGCTTTAGAAAATTAAATTAATGTACATTTAAAAGATCAATGCAATAAAAGTTAGGTAACTAGAATTCCGCAGCAGTTGTACAAAGAGACAGCACCACATATACATTCAAGACATAACAGAGAGCATGGAGTATTTAGGAAACAGCATATTTTGCTGTGGCTGAAACATAGTATAAATAGTTAGTGGTTCATAACAAATGAATCAAAAACCATTCAACTTTTCGCAACATAGTATATGTAACATTGGGAGAATATATATATACCTCCGTATCCCAATACATAATTTTTCAGTGGATCCATTTTTTGTTTCTAAGTTGTTCCAGGTCCTCTTTTACATCTTTGGCTTATACGCTATAAGTCCCAGGGTTTAGCATGGGAATCACAAGGGTGTGAAACAATGAGCTCGTTCTCTCTTGCTCTATGAAGTAGAAACAACTTGGCCTGAAATACATGAAGATCGAGTCCCCTGCAAAATTACCACCTCAGTTAAGCAGGAGGTGCAGGTTGAATAAGTTTTCAACCTCCCCTCAGCACAGTTGGTCTTCATTAGTGCTAGGATATATAACAATTAGTACAAAACATCCTGATACAGTAATCAGTTAATGAAGTCCAAAATTGTGAATATCACCACTTATTCACTTGAGAATCTCATTAATATAGCAGTAGGTGAGTTGGGCCATCTCAGAAGAAGTGGTTAATCTCCTTTGACTCACAGGAACATAAGCAGCATATTAACATGGTATTTATTGAAGTATCTATAATCCCCATCATGTGCTCCCCAGCCACAAGCAGGGTGCACACTCCACTGGACATGGTGAAGGTAAAGAGGAAGGGGTTGCTACTGGCCTTGTGTCCATCAAGGGCCATCACTGCTAGCTTTAGACACTCAGACTCTGCAAAGGTGCAGAAGATGAAGAATTGAAGAGAGCAGCCACCGAAGGGAATTGACTTCTTGCTAAAGAAACCTACCAGCATTCTGGGTCCAGTTGCTGTTGTGCAGTGGAAGTCACTGAAAGAGAGGTGGCTGAGGAAAAATATACATTGGCGGTGGCACTCAGAACTAGGCCAAAAGAAAAAGACCATCACTAGCATCTCAGAAATTATCCCCACAGCCATCACAAATTGATGTCCAGTATGCTAGATCAGTTTGTGTGTTTTTGAGGTATGTTGTAGACAAGTCATATAATATTTTACACATCTTTGTCTGAGTTGTTTCACTCAACATTATGTTTGTAAAATTTATCTGTGCTGTTGTATGTGGAAGCAGGTCATTCATCTTCATTGCTGTGTAGTTTTACAATGTAGAAACATCATGCAGTAATGTGCCACACTTAGACCATGGGTCAGCAAACTATAGCACATGAAGTTTTATTGAAGCAGCACCATTCTTTATATATTATTGATGTTTCTTTTATGAAACAGAAGCAAACTTCAGTGGTTGTGGAAAAATTTTATGGCCTACAAATCTTAAAAAAATGCACAACTTATCACTTTAAGGAAATGTTTATGAACTGATTTAATGTGTTGAGAAAAACTGAGTTGTTTTCACTTTCATACTGTTGTAAATAATTCAATGTTGAATATTTTGTACATGTGTTGGAGTGAACATATTCGTTAGTTTGTCTTGAGTATAATTCCAAGATTGTTATTTGGGACATAGACTATATCTATGATTAACATGGATGAAGTGCTTCAAATGGCATAGGCAGCCTTCTTGACCTTCACTTAGTTAATCATGTAACAATCAATGACAGGTGCCGTATTCTCCCCATTTAACTGACAGTTAACTGAGGCATAGAAAAATTAAGTAACTTATTCAAATTGCCATTCAATATCTCCATACAGAGCTGGCATATGAACCAAGGGAATCTGGCTTCTTCCCTCATCCAGTGATCTACCCTTGTCAATGGATAATCTATACATGATCACACACACATGCACATGCACACACTTTTCTGAGGTATTTACTATATGTTTTAAGACAACCAGCTATAATCCATTGCCAAATTAACTTTAAGCAGCAATTTTCAAACTTTGAAATCGTTTCTTAAACCTGGGGCTATAAACTACATTGGACTATGTGGAAAATGAATGTTTGGTGAAATTCTTGTGAGAGAAGTTGTGTGTGTGCTGATAAGGCTGTTGTGAGTTGCCAGTTAGAGCTTGTGATTAGGGAATTAGACACATCCTGGAAAGCTGTATCTCACAAGGAATCTACCTCCAGTCCTGTGGCTTTCTTATGGTCTCATTTATGTATTTGTTTGTCAAGCTGTAAATCAACAGGTTCAGCACATGGATGACCTTAGTGTAGAATTGAGATAAATTTACCAAAACTGGCAGAATACTCCCCTAACAGGTGGACGCAAAAGTCAGGGGAGAGGCCCATAGAGGGAAAGTGTTCCTCCTCCCAGTAATAAAGCAGATTTAAGACAAAGAAAAGAGAAAAAAAGAAGATGTTGATGTGATGAAACCATGTCCATTAGTTGCCCTATGTGGAGAGATGCCACTCATTAAATGATGTGTCTGTGCAGGCTAGCTTATCCAGGGGAGGGGACCACAGACAAAATGATTCACAACATTTTTTATCACAGTACTTCAGAATAAATGCAAAGGATGTGTTAACCAAGGGACTCATGTTGCCTCCAATGTATGACAAGACACAGGCTTTCTTGAGTAACTGTATTTCAAAGTAATGAGTATGCCACAGTGGCATTTTGTGGCATAGTATAACTTCTCTTCTTTAATTGTATAACATTGAATTCCCCTGATACACAATTTTTTTATTTTACATATATATGCATCTATGTATTTGAAATCTATCACTCTATCTATGTAATCTATATGGGTATAGATATGTTTTTCTACATTCTCATAATCCTTAGCATACAGTTTATATGAATAATGACTCAGTAAATGTGTGTTCTGAATATTTTTCTCTTGTTAGACTGGTGGATATTCAACAGAGTGTAGAAATTAACAGCCATTAAAAGGTGAATCTACTAATGCAGTTCATTTGCAAGAGGATATTTTTAATAGTTCATTTTCATTGTATTTTTCATTATCATTTATCACCCTTATACTCTCATCCAGTTCCACCACCCTGTGAGTATGATTGTTTATTGAATATGTTTTTGGATAATGCTTTAAAAATATAATGTATTCTACTATACTGTTGATTGTAAGATATTTCTGGTGGAAACTGGAGCAGAGATAGATGAAACAGATTGAGGAATGTTCAGAGATGAATGCTTTTTACTTAGAGTGTAAGTCATAATTCGGTCTTTACAGATCCATCACTTTAGCGTCCACAGCAATTTATGTACTTTCTAGAGAATGATGAAATATGTATTGCCAAATTGCATACCCTGAGATTGGTGGTTTTAGTGACATCTAACAGAAGGTTAAATGTTACCTAGTACTTCATTTTAGCATATATTTTTCTGTTTGTTCATTTTGTGTCACTGACACCATGCAGGTGCTTTGGATAATAGACATGGAATGCTCAGTCCTTGAGCTAAGAACACTCACAATGTCATATCGGAGATGGTGATATAATAACAGAATGATATGAGTACAATGCTGAAAGGAGATAGTTGTCTGTGACTGAAGAAGGGGACTTTTAACCAGAACCGAGAAGTGTGTTTTTTCATTCTTATGACATTTGAAGAACGTACTTGAAGCACACTATATGTAAAGGGAGGGCTGTGTGTATGTATATAAAGAGAAAAGCACCTAAGTGAGAAGCCATGTGCAGTCTATTATTCTGTTCCCCATAAAGATGAAGAGAGAGCCTCCAGGTTTTTTAATAAAATGGCAACCTTAAAATTAAATGAATATTCTGAGAACCTGAGATGATGTAATGTTTTCTATAACAGTGTTAACGGTTATTCAATAATAATGTAAATACCAGGCACAATCGCCTTAAGTTATTAAAATAGATCTTAGCATTACTTAACATCAAACTACTGAACAATGAGCACTATTAAATTGTGTTTAGACTAAGGTTTCAATTCATTTCACAGGTTGACAGAGAACTAATTTAAGGCATCACAACTTGAATAATAATGTAAATATTACTTGGTTGTTTTTTTTCCTCTATCGAACATAAATTTTTGTTAATAACTCTTCCACTTGAACTATGTCAATTGGGTTTTAATGTTTTTTAAAAAGTTAATTAGTATAATGCTATGAATATGTTGTAAAGGGAGATAAAGTAACGTACACTGAGCACACTTTGTACATTTAGGGGACCGTGGCTATTAGAGAAGGTCAAGTTGCTACACCCCCCAAGCATCGTTCATTCAGTTTCTGTAGAGTTCTCAAGACCATGTATCTGTTCCCCAGAGTGAGGGCAAGAGGGCAAACCCACAGTCTGATGTGAAGGCTATGATGTGCCACATAAATCTAGAGGTGCTGATGCTGCTGACCCCTGGGGTAGAATGGTCAGAAATAGAGGGTCTGAGAATTTGTCTACTGACATGATCTGTGTCCCTGGTACTTACTCAGCCTTGGGCAAAGAAGAAGTACTGGTGAATTCTGTGTAAAATGAACATGCTAGAATAAAACAACACAAATATTTTCCTTTTCATTCACAAAGGCTGCTTTTTTACATCTGTCTTGCAGGGGAAACACCTTCATTTATTCAATCAGTGTTTTTGAATGCCATCCTGAAAATGAGCATTGTAAATGACAAAGTAGAAATACCAGTAAACAAGACAGACAAGAATCTGGCATTTAGGGGACTCTGGGCTAAGGCATAAGAATTTTAACTTATTCTTATTCATTCATTTATGACTTATTACTTCTAAGTGTTTTGATGGGAAATTTATAAGATGATACAGTACATAGGAAGAAGAAAATGAAAGCTAACTTAAACTACTAAAACTTCCTTCTGTCTCAGGAAATTTATTAAAATCATTGCTAAGAAAACTGGACCTTTAAACATGGATGAAGATGGTACTATGCCCATATCACTCTGGGATATATATATATACTCACGAATAGAGGAGAGCAGTACACAAAGATCCTCTTTGCAAAACAGTAGAGTTTTCTGTTATTTCTTTTCTTTATGTCAAAGAGATAAAGATTCATTATGACTATTCTCCACATTCAGTTTAGGCACAAAGGTGGGTAAGGAAATATCCAGAATTGTATTTGTGGGACTACGGAAAATTGTGCCAATGTCCATAAACTTTAGCTGTGAAAATCTACAAATACAACCTTTGTGACTGAACACACTTTCACCCAGTGCATAATTTAGTGGCAACTGCCTTTTTCAGGGCACCTTTCACATCTTTATTCCTCAAACTGTAGATCAGTGGGTTTAACATGGGGATGACAACTGCATAGAAAAGAGAGGCCACTTTGTCAGTGTCCATGGAGTAACTGGAAGTAGGTCGGAAATACATGAAAAAGAGTGTCCCATAAAATATTGCCACAGAGGTTAAGTGGGAGGCACAGGTAGAGAAGGCATTGCGTCTGCCTGTAGCTGACTTCATGCGAAGGATGGTAGCCATGATGTAGCTGTAGGAGAGGAGGACAGTGATGACGCTGGACCCCACAATACAACTACAGGAAATGGTCATTGCTATTTCAGTGGTGGTTGTGTCTGAGGTGGAGAGGGCTAGTAAGGGTGGGACGTCACAGAAAAAGTGATTGATGATATTGGAATTGCAGAATGACAATCGAAATGTGCAATAGGTAAAGATGGTGATATCCATCAAACCTGCAGTGTAGGCAGTGGCCACGAGCTGGATGCACACTTTCCTGGACATGGTAACTGTATAGAGAAGTGGATTACAAATGGCTACATAACGGTCATATGCCATGACAGACAGCAGGACGCATTCCACATCTCCAAAGGTACCAAAAAAGAACATCTGAACAGCACACAAATTATATGCAATCTTCTTTTGCTGAGATAAGAAATCAGCCAGCATCTTGGGAGAGATAGTGGAGGAGTAGCAGACATCACAGAAAGACAGATTGCTCAGGAAATAATACATGGGCGTGTGGAGTCGGAGGTCCTTGCTGATCAGCAGGATCATCCCTAGGTTGGCGGTCACAGTGATGCCATAAACCAGCAGGAAGAGCACAAAGAGCCCCTGCTGCACATCCCGCCTGCCAGAGAGCCCTAAGAGTATGAAGTCCGTAAACACGGTGCAGTTCTCAGCAGCCATGAATGACATCTGGAAATCCCTAGCTGTGGAGGAAGGAAATGCACGTGGAGGGCAAAATCATCTGACTGTCTTAGCAGTTACACTGCTGGTTATTTCTACTTGTCAGTAATTAGAAAAAGAGCTCACTAATGGACATTCTCTTTAAGTAAGCTGAATCTCTGCAATATTTCCAATTTAATATGAATTGACAAAATGATGATAATACAGCTTATATGCAATAGGTAGTTCACTTTGATACACAATAAATAATTTTTATACCTAAGTAGGTAGTATTTTTTATCTTATAGATTAAGAAATTGATATACTCAGAGTTCCCAAAGTTGTTCTTAGAATGATTTGGTTCAGATAACCCATATCTAGTCACAAGGTTGTTTCTGTTCTTGATGCAGTATAAGTGTTGTTATATTCTGTAATAAAAAAGCATAGTGAAGTGAGAGATGCAGATAATGTATATATTTCTTGATTGTTCCCTCATTATCCAATTCGGTTAGGTAGGCAGATCACTGGCTTATTTCCTGATGTATTGTCCCCACTTCCCCATTATCCCCTTGTCCTATCCAGTCTCAGTCAACAAGGGATAAAGTTAGTCTGTGATCCAGGACTCCCAGAGCAGGAGGTTTTAGCTAGAGAAGAAGTTGGAGGCATCCCTGTGGATGATAGGTTAGATTTACAAACTGGAACATGTAGGGCTTACCATGCACCCTCAGACAGAACTGCTCAGGGGAGTGTGTTGTGATCCAATAATAGGCATCCTGGTAGCACAGGTGACCCAGAGGCAAGTGTGGATTACTGTGTAGACCCTCTACTTTAATCTGCTAGAATCCACTTAATCTATTTACCAAAAGATCACATGTGCTGGATACAAGATAACGTCCTCATGTGTCCACAGTCCTATAACCTCAGAGTGATTTCCGTGTGAACTGGGCCTCATTCAATTCCCTAGAAATTGTAAAATTGCTTGACTGTGTTCTTGATCCCCTTCCTCCTGAGAATCTCTGAAATCTGCTTTCCTTTGGTTACAAAACTTGGTGCTTGGAACGTCAATTAAATTCTATGTTCTACTGTTATATTTCACACAAATCAAGCATATTGTATATAATATAATGTGTGACCTCATCTATTCTGTGGGAATATGAGAAAATGAGAAATATAAAATGGAGAAAGAATTACATCTGAATAATGATGTAGTAATCCTTATGCAGAGCTGTAGAAAGCCTAGTCTGAACTCATTCAGTTCCCTGTGCTTGTAGAGATATTTAAAAAAAAACTTCAATTCAAACTGAAAATATTTATAAAATATGTAGAAGTACAGGTACGAGAGTAAAACCAAAAAATGTCCAACCACCTTCATAAATAATACTCACATTTTATCCTTCCTTGCCATTTATAAATGTCTTTAAAATAATGAGATTGATAAAAGTAAGTAAAAGTTTATATAATATTTCTTACCCTCCATTAGTTTCATAATATGCTTTAGGTCAAATAAAGATAAAAAGCTAAAGAAATCTAAAACAGAAGTCAGAAAACCATAATTAAAACCTGTACCTGCTCCAGATCACAGATTTTTTTGTTGCCTGCAGTCTGTGTGCCAGAGGGTTCAGCACTGTCTCCTCAGTCATCTGGCTTATATCAACATGGCTGTGCCTGGACATGGGTGATGGTCTCTCAGGGACAAGGGACAGGTATAATAAGTTGTTTCATCATCTGTCATTCCCTACAGGCTGGATAATTAAGAAAGAAACATGGGCCTTTTTAAAATGTTGCTTTTGTCCCTGCCTACCTTATGGTCTAATGTTGTACTTAGTAATAGTGCAATGCCTACACTGAGCGCTCTTTACTTCCAGCTCACCAAATCTTATATGGGTATATTGTTTCCATCTCATAAGTTACAAAAACAACCACTCAACTTACACACAAAGACACACATATACAAACACTCTCACATTAAATATTTTTGAAAAATAAAGATTTTTGTAAGTACAGAAAAAACTGATTATAGTCATAGTGCTTAGGGAAAACTAGATTTGGTGTCTATTTTGGGATTTTTAATATTCAAACAAAAATTACATCAATAAATATAGCTTATATGCAAATAGTTATCTGAATAATGTCAATGCAGCCTTTTTACATTAATTTATTCATTCTTCTTTTGCTAGTATCCTGTAGGTTTATAGAGAATCTTTACACCATCAAATTTTCATATCCATACAATTATAC